>CANYBF011458313.1:0-18543 GCA_948192965.1 Dalechampia spathulata | reverse complement strand
ACGTCTAGCCCATACCTGGAGTAACATGCTCTCATAGCATGAATAACGATCTCCTATAAGGAAGCCGTCACTCATACTACAAAGGATACGTTGTGTATACAATCTATTGAAATGTTATATGGGGACACGTCATGGTATTCAATGGTGATAAGGAAAATTTCAACGTGGCATCTGTTCAATAATAATAATAACCTGGATATTTGTTCATTTATTCATACAAATCAGTTTAGCAAATAATTCTATTTATATTCGTAATTAAAGTCATACATATGAGTTCATTACAATTAAGGTTATACATCATGTACAAGTATTACCACCAAAATACTGGATAACTACTGTTTTACAAATGATAAACGCTAAGTACAAAACTCAGTGGTGCTAGTGAAACACATAATCATATACACATCATGGAGACATTCAACTATACATACAGTGAAGCTATTCACAATTATAATCAAGTCATTAACATGGAACATCATCACATCATATCATGCATTCAACAATCATCCTTAATCATTAACACAATCATAGTCTATCACCTTCTGATATAATCATAAAGGAATGCATCAATGATTACATTGTCATGAACAATATGAGAAATGAGAATGCCCTCATGCCATGCATTCTCCCTCGTACACTCTTTTCTTTTCTTTCCCTCTTCTTTTTCTATATACATGTGCACATATTCTTTCCATACTGGGTTCCTGTAGGTACCGGTACTCATCTCCTAAAGGAGGGCATTTAACTTTATGGTTCTATGAACCCATTATTTTTCACTGTAGGTCTCTAGACTCATCTTCCATAGGGAGGGCATTAAACTGTGTGATTCCTCAAGGGAATCCATTATTTGTATGACCCAGTATGTTTAGAGCCTATAGCTCTATAAGCCTCTCTCTTTCTCTTTCTTTTCCTCTTTCCTTTCCCCCTTATTCTTCTTTGTACATGCCATGATTATGCATGTATGATTCATTCTTGTCATATGAATACCTCATATGTATGTATCACGAGGCTCATCATAAGAAAACATAAGCTATATACAATCATAGATACAAAGCACATCATTCCTCGGGACCTTACTTAGGTCCTAATGCACAAACATCACAACTAGCATAAACCTAAAGTAAAGCTACTTCTAACATATGTCTGAAGCCTTGTTACTAATGATCACAACCTTCAACTTCTAGCTCTCACTCCTTCTAGGCCTTTAAGGACTCTACCCCTGTTATTTCTAAGGGTTTAAGAAAGTTAGGAATGTAAGAAAAGTAAGAAAAGTTTTATACTTATCTATTGAAAAGTCTAATTTAAGTCATGTACAGCTGTACCACATTCGATACGCCCGTACTGAACTAAAACTCATGTTCCCCTATTTTCCTGCGAGCAGTGGTACGCCCATACCACCTCAATCGACCTGTCCCCTAAATTTTCTTGCGAGCACCCGTACGACTGGACCACCCTTTGGTACGCTTGTATGGTCTCTAAAAACCTAAGGTCACTTACCTCTCATGCTTGGTACACCTGTACGGTGATCCATACGCCCGTAACACTCCTAATTCACAATCCTCATACCTCTCCAACTTGCTCACATGGTCCCTAAACACTTCTAAATACCTCAATCTTCCTCTTTCCCCTCTTCCTACTTAACCATCTCACCATTCCAACATCAAACACATTCTCAAACCATCAATTACATACATAATAATCATCACAACCATAGCAATCACTCATCACACATTTGCATATACATTCACAAACATACCTCATATGCATTCAACACAATCAATAATACATAGACGTACCCATATACAAATACATGTACAAAGACATCCTATCATTCATCTACCAGTTCACATACAACAGTGCAACACACAATAGTATCCTAATGTGGATGTGACACTTATTTAGAAATAATAATTTTTAAGCACTCATAAATTACAAGTTAAATAGACAATTTTAGATTTAGCAACTAGTATGATGATTTATAATCCAAGCATATATGCAATGATACCTTTTTTACATACAATTAAAAATTATAATGTTTATATGTTTACAAGATTAAAGCAAATAATAAAAAACTTTACGAAATTAAAAATATTTAGATCTTACATGTCAAAAACAAGGAACTTGATTAAGCTTTTCAACTGAGACTAAAAAGACCTTAGCCTTACATCATTAGCTCAAAAACAAAATAAAATGAAAATTATCCTAAAATAAAATAATAAGCCTAATGTTCCCTTATATAAAGGGAACAATCCTCCATTTTACAAAGAACTTATAACTGATATAAATAAATAGAAAATAAATAATCCTTAAGATAATAATTCTATCTCCCTATACAACTTTGAATATGGTCCTTTAACCAAAAATGTGAATTTTGAATTTAAAAACTCATAAGTTTTTAATCTACCACAATTTATCCATCTTATGCCTATGGTAAGAGAGGTCATAAATACCTAAAAAAAATAAAAATCCACTAATTTAAGAAATTTTATTCTCAAAACAAACCCAAATATTAACATAAAAAGTGGATAAAAATATGTCTCAACATTCACATTTTTTAAAAGGTCCAACAAGCGACATAGTCATCTAAATAGTACATAACTTGAGTAATACTTTAAAATAACAATTAGATCATGATTAGGGATTATTAAATGTGAAATGGAATGCTGTGATTATACAGATGCAAAACTCAAAGAATTATCTAAATAAAGCATATAAAATGTGATATAAATATTAAACATTTATCAAAATATATTGAACATAAATAATATATGAATATGCATCAAACATATTATAATTGAAATGAGAAAGAAATAAATTAATAATGTATCCTATAAAAATAAGGACATAAATTATGTCTTTTTCACTTACATTGATAGTATGGATCAAAATTGTTAATTTATAGTTATGAAATGAGAAAGATAAAGGAATAAACATATACAATATACATATTTTGGTTAGATGTAGAAGAAAGCTGTTATGGGTTGTGTCTACCAAATCCATCTACCATTTACTGCTACTTTTATTAAGTTAAAATATGGGAGGAAATGAAGTTAAGTGTCAAGAGTTTAATAAAGTATTTGGTAAAATTCAAGGAATTTCATATAAATTAACTAGTAGTAGAAAAATAACTAAAATAGGGTAGTGCCTTTCATGTGTGAACATAAGAAATAAACTTGTCTAACGTAGTGAATGGGTTGAACAAATTAAGTCTATCTTAAAGGTTTTGCCAAAATTTTCTCAATAGGGCCCATGACTAAACCCATTTACAAATTTTTCATGAAAAATGGTAAGTTGATAGCATAATGGAAAGTCTCATTTTGCAGACATAAACAGAAAGTCTCCCTTTCCCAAGCAACATTTTCCAACCAGAAACCACAAAGTCTTTCATAACTTGCGGAAGGAAATTAAAATGGCTGCATAAAAATTTCTGTTGATTAATTTATTTAAGACATTAAACTGAACTTATTAATATACTTGTAGATATATGCATTTAACAAAAAAATATAACATAAATCAAATTTATTTTTTTATTAATTGATTTGTATTACATTTGATTGATTTAGTTCATACATAAAAAATAAATCAAATCTAAATAAGTATGTTTATAAATTTACTGTAAATGGCCAAAGATAAGGCCTTGTAGCAGCTGTGGAGCAACTTTTCTAATGGTTACACAACTAGGAATTTGGACTTGGTGAATTTTCTCAAAAAAAAAAAAAAAAAAGAACAGAAAAGTAAGAAATAAAGTATGTGGAAGGAAGTCTAGTTTAGCGTTGAGTCTTGGTCTTGGTCTGCCATAAGGACGACCATGTAGAAACACGCAACTAACCAAATTTCTTGTTCCTATTACATTACTACTATCTTTGTCAAGTTCATATTTAATTACCATCTCATTACTTCTTTTTTCTAACCTCATTAAAAAAAAAACTTTGATATTTTACTTTCATTTTGTTAATTTTAACTTATATTTTAAGTTTTTAAACAAATAAATTTATGAGTTAAATCAATATTTTAATTATTTAATCATTTTAAGTCAGATTTAATAATATAGTTTGAATCAAATAAATTTTTTCAATTAAATCAAAAGTAGTTATTTTCTTTTTATTTTTAAGTTAATATGTATTTTAATATACGGCTCATGTACACATTGTACGAGCCACATGTTGCAAAACAGATATGGTTTCAGAAAGTTACAGAAAGAAACATGAGTCTTAAAAATAGGAATTTTTCAAGAAGAGCGGTAAGTTTCTTTGAAAACAAAACGGAAAGTCTCATTTTCCAGCCAGAAACCAAAAAGTCTCCTTCCACGAGCAACATTTGCCAGCGAGAAACCACAAGGTAAACTGAAACCTGAGGATGTCCTGCTAATTACAAATAAGGGTATTTCTTGCCATACGATTTTAATGATTGATCCACCAATCAATGAACTTATTTTAATAAGATCACAAAAAAGGGAAAGTAATTTTAAGGACGTTTCTTAAACTGACAAAAAGAAACGTGTTTCCTATACCAGTCGTGAAACAACTTCACTTATAGTTGGCCGACATTGAGGATTGACAAAAGCATTCAAATCCAAGTTTTTGCTAGATGCAACACTTCTACACTATCTATGTTGTGAGAAGGAGGCAAGCGTCGGTCAATCACATCCTTTACTAGTATTTGTTGCTTGATTGTTGGAAGAGATGAAATGAGATCAGCAGGATGGACTCCCATTAGTATTTCCAGTGTTACTGCAAAGTTATAGACGTCACATTTCTCATTAACGATCATTGTGTATGCCAACTCTACAAGCAGGTCAAACAAAAACACATTGAACTTTGTAACATAATTATGATGAATTATAGATTGTGCAATCAATATAAAATCAAGGTGCGAACATGGAACTGTGTAACCAAATGTACTAGCAAATGAAGTCCAATTTGATGAGTCTGGCATCAATAGCCTAGCAGTTTCAAAATCAGAGACATGTGCCTCAAACTCTTCTTCCAAGTCAATATCTTTTTCAAGCTTCCCCTTTCTATGAATTCATAAATCAAGAATGAGCATTTGATATGTGAACAGAAACCATGCAACTTCACTATGTTCGATGTCGAATGTTTGTCAATACACAAATATCAGCTCCAAATGCTTTCAGATCAGTCATCCGCTCACCATTGTATGACTGGTGGAGTTTCTTCACAGCAAGGATGTGACCGGTAGGTAGCGCAGCTTTGTATACTGCTCCATATCCTCCGATGCCAATGCAGTACTTGGGATCAAACCTTTCAGTGGGTTCAATAATGCTTTCATATTGCATATCTCTATTGTAAGGACTCCCAACAACATCACAAGGAACACCTCTTGAATTTGTTTCTTTGCATTTGCTTCTCTTGTGGAGGAAGCATTCCATCAAGACATATATTTTGCGGTAAATGGCCGTTGAATTTATTAGAATATATTATGAAACTAATCAGACGAGTGAGGTTATTCATCTCTACAGGCAGAGTTCCAAATAATTCATTTCTACCAAGACCAAGATACGACAATCTCGTCAAATTTGCTATACTAGTTGGGACTAAATCAGAGAGATTATTGAATAACAAATTGAGTTTAGTGAGAGATGTCATTAATCCAATTTCGTGAGGTATCAATCCAGAGAGTTGGTTGTTGCAAAGACCAAGCGATGATAGTTTTGCCAAATTTCCAATAGAAGTCGGGATTCTACTGTTAAGATAGTTATTGTACAGAAGGAGACTTGGATAAGTTAGTTAAATTTGCTATGGAAGAAGGGATTGCACCAACAAGATTATTTTCTAAAAGCTGGAGCGTGTTAAGATCACTAAGCAATCCTAATTCTTTTGGAATAAAACCAGAGAGTTGATTTTGGTAAAGGTAAAGAAATGACAAGTTGCTCAAGTTTCCCATTGATGCAGGAATTGCACCATCAAGGTTGTTCATTGAAAAATCAATAGTATGAAGATATTGATTTAAATTTTAAATAGAATATTAAAGACAACGTAAGGATTGGTTTGGAAGAAGTCTTGCCCCTATAGCCCCACAAACTAAGACTTGGTATTCATCTGCGGAGTTATCAGATCTTGCCCTACAGCCCCACAAACTAAGCCATTTCCATCCATAACTTAAATCCATTGAACTACAAATAAAGCTTTAGGAATTTGCACCCATGAAAATTCTAAATAGGTAATTGAATGCTTACACAAGTTAACACATGGCTAGCTTTACATTTTTAGTGGCCATTTTTATTTACTTTTGCGGGCGCCAATCACCTTTTACCTTTTACCTTGACAATAATAATATAGTGGACTAGAACCCATTCACCATGTTACACAACTTTATTTCTTATACTCATGACATCAAAGGCACATCCATATTTTATGAATTCTTAACATTCAACTTATTATAAAAAAAAAATATTATAACAATTGTTGATTTATAAAAAAAAGAGAAAAGTCAAATATTTCAGTCGGGTACGCGGTATCCTTTGTCTATAAATAGGCAGAGGAGCATAAGGAAATGATCTTTCCAAATCCCACAAAAATCTCACGAGAGAAGAAAGGGAGGAAAGAAAAAAAAATATTTGAGAGTTTCTTTTTAAGTCGTGTTGTAACTCCAAATTATTTGTTTTTAATAATATTTTTTGATATTTTATCCATGGTTTTTACCCTAATTTGTTTATGGGTTTTCCACGTAAAATCTGTGTGTTCAATATTTTATTTTCTCAAATTTTAGCTATGACCCTGCTTTATCCAATCTATATTTTTCAACAAGTGGTATCAGAGTTTTGGTTCTTGTTGAAGGAATTTTTTGAAAAGGAGCACGCCAAAAGAAAGAAAAAATTATGAGGAATTTTTCGACGCAATCCGTTTGAAAAACGGATATAAAAAGTTGAATTAGTGAACAATGTGAAACAATGAAATTTATTAAAAGGTGACGGTAATGTAGCATTTTGGCACAGTACTGTAGCGCACTGTAGCAGCGGATTTGGGCCAAGGTATTGTTCATATTGTAGTGGTACTGTAGCAGAGTACTATAGCGGACACTGTAGCAGAGTACTGCAGTGGTTACTGTAGCAGAAGCGTTGTAGCAGGTACTGTAGCAAGTACTATTCATGATACTGTTTTGCGCGTATATACCTACTTATCGTATGCTCTATGGTTGCTATTAAATTGGATCCTCCACATCAGAAAATAAGTTAGATTATATCGCAGGCAGTGGAATTGTGATAAAAGAAATGGTGGTAAAATTTGATATCAAGAAGTTCAACGGGAGAAATTTCTCACTGTGGAAACTGAAGATAAAGGCTATCTTGAAGAAAGATGGTTGTCTGGTAACAATCAGTGAAAGGCCGCAAGATTACACAGATGATACTAAATGGAACGAGATGGATGGGAATGCTATAGCTAACCTACATCTAGCACTTGCAGATAGGATCTTGTCCAATATAAAAGAAAAAAACGACAAAGGAGATTTGGGATCATTTGATCAGATTGTACGAGGCTAAATCATTGCACAATAAAATTTTCCTTAAGAGGAAACTGTACACCTTGAGAATGGCAGAATTTACTTCAGTGACAGAGCACCTTAATGTTCTGAATACTCTATTTTCTCAGCTTACATCTTTGGGCTATAAAATAGAGTTTCAAGAACATGCAGAGCTTCTACTCCAAAGTCTACCAGATTCGTATGATCAGCTCATCATCAATTTAACAAATATTATTCTTTCTGATTCTCTGGCCTTTGATGATATAGCAGCAGCAATTCTTGAAGAAGAAAATCGACGAAAGAACAAGGAGGACAAACAAGCAGGTTCATAATAAATGGAGGCTTTAATAGTGATAAAAAGGAGATCAACAGAACGTGGCCCAAGTAGGAGTCACAATTATGGCAGGTCAAAATCAAAGAGTAAGAAGAATTTCAAATGTTACCACTGTGGTAAGAAGGGTCACTTGAAGAAGGATTGTTGGAGTTTGAAGAATTCCAATTCTCAAGGGAACGTGGCGAGCACTTCAAATGATGGCAATGTGTTATGCTGTGAAGCAACAATATCAACTGAAAGTAGGAAGAAGTTTGCTGATGTATGGGTTCTTGACTTAGGAGCAACTTATCATATGACCTCTCGAAGAGAATGGTTCCATCATTATGAACCTATCTTATGAGGATTTATGTATAGCTGCAAAGATAATGCCTTAAAGATTGTAGGCATTGGGACCATCAGATTGAAGATGCATGATGGAATAGTCCATACTATTTAAGGAGTATGACATGTGGAAGGCCTCAAGAAGAATTTATTGACTGTGGGACAACTGGATGATCTAGATTGCACTATCAAAGTTCAGAAAGGCATCATGAGGATTAGCCGACACCCAGCTTCTGGCAACTAAGATTCCAGAATAACACGAAGTGATTTCAGCTCCACTTTGATTGGCAATACGGCTTTTGTCCCGTAAATAAGAGAGTATGGGGTAGCACCCATGGGACTCCTTACAATGGTTCTGTAACCCCATAAAGCAAATGGAAATTGCTCATGCCAATCTCTGTAAGTCTGCACTGTCTTGGCTAAGATGCGCTTGATCATCTTGTTAGCCGCTTCGACTACGCCGTTAGCTTGAGGATCGGTTGTGCTTGATCCCATACCTTTCTAGTAAGTCAACCACTTGGCCTTAGAACTGCACTCCATTATCAGACACCAAGTGATGTGGTATCCCATATCGACATATGAGATTCTTCTCTATAAACTTAGCAACCAACTTTGCCCCCAGTTTACTGTAGGATTCAGCTTCCACCCACTTAGAGAAGTAGTCAATAGCCACTAGTATATACCAATGCCCATTAGATGCGTTAGGATGAATCTCACCCATGATGTCAATTCCTCAAGTTGAGAATGGCTAAGGCGTTATCAAATTCTGCAATTCGACTGGTGGTAGGTGACTCAAATCTCCATGAATCTGGCATTCATGGCATCTCCGTACAAACTGTATGTAGTCTGTCTCCATAGTGAGCTAAAAATATCCTTGGCATAGGATTTTCTTATAAAGGGTGAATCCATTCATATGGGACCCGTATACACCAGCGTGTACAGTTTGCATGACTAATTCGATCTCCTTCCCCGATATGCATCAAAGTTGTAGACCATCCACTGTTCTTCTATAGAGAACACCCTGATGCCAGGTAAAGTTGGCTGCTAGTCTGTGCACGGCTAGCTTATCAGTTTTATTGGCTTCTTATTGATAAGTACCAGTCTTCAGAAAATTCATGATGTCTGCATGATATGGCATCTCGTTTGGCTGATCTAGTATTATAACTCGTTCTCCCTCATAGCAAGGAATCCTCGACTACTCGATGAATACAGGTTGAACTTGACTCTGTGGTTGCTCATAAACTGAAGCCAGTATGGCTAAAGCATCGGCCATCTGATTTTCTTCACGCGGCATGTGAATGAATTGGTATGAGCTGAAATTGCAAACCATGAGCTTCATGTATTCAGTGTAAGACTTAAGCCTTTCTTCTTTGACATCCCACTCGGCCATGGATTGGTGAATGATAAGTATCGAATCACTAAATATCTGTATATTTTAAGCACCAATTATTAGCAATGCTTCTAACCCAAACAGACATGCTTCATACTCAGCCATATTGTTAGTGACTGGAAAGCCTAACCGCTTAGAAAGCATAATGAGTTCACCTTTAGGAGTGATTAGCACAACTCCTATACCTGCACCTCTTCTGTTGACCGCACCATTAAAGTGCAACTACCATTTCTGGATATCAACTATCCCCAAGTGTTCATCTAGGAAGTCCAGTTTAAAGGTCTCAGAGTCATCCATCGGCCTAGATGCTAAGAATTTAGCAATCGCTCTGCCTTTGATCACTTTGGTTGTGATGTATTGTACGTCAAATTCTAATAACAGAATCAGCCACCTGGAGAGTTTCCCTACCAACGAAGGAGCTGCATACAAGTACTTCATAGGGTGAAACTTGGAGATTGCTTGAACTTGGTATGATTGGAAGTAGTGTCTAAGTTTCTTGGTGACCCAGACCATAACCATGCATAGTTTCTCAATAGTGTTGTACTTACATTTTGTTGGCAACAGCTTCTTACTCAAGTAGTAGACAACATGCTTGACTCTAGTATCATTCTTTTGAGCCATCATAACACCAACTGACTCCTCTTCTAAGGCTAGATAGAGTAGTAATGGTTTCCCTAGCTGAGGTGGTTGCAGGATCGGTGGGTTGGAGAGGTAATGCTTCACCCTCTCAAATGCAAACTGGCAATTCTCATCCCAAACAATAGGCTGATTCTTCCTCAAAAACTTGAAGATAGGCTCACACATGGTAGTAAGCTTGACGATGAATCTACTGATATACTGGAGCTGTCCCAGAAATCCCCTGACTTATATCTCAATTCTAGGGATAGGCATCTCAATGATTAACTTTGCCTTATCAGGATCCACTTCAATACCCCTCTGACTAATAATATGACCCAACAGCTTGCCGGACGTCACCCCGAATGTGCACTTCTTTGGATTCAGCCTAAGTCCATATTTCTCAACACGCATAAGAAATCTATCAAGAGCGGTCGGATGCTCTGCTCTAGTGGGAGACTTCACCATCATATCATCCACATAGACTTCAACCTCCTTGTGAATCAAATCATGCAACAAGGTTGTTACAGCTCGTTGGTAGGTAGCACCTGCATTCTTCAAGCTAAAAGGCATGACCTTGTAGCAGTAGGTCCCCCATTTTATGATGAAAGTTATCTTCACCTTATCCGTAACAGCCATCAGAATCTGGTTGTACCCAGAAAATCCATCAACGAAGGAGTACATAGTGTTAGTGGCTGTACTATCAACTAGCACATCAATATGAGGCAAAGGAAAGTCATCCTTTGGACATGCTTTGTTTAGATCCCTGTAGTCTATGCAGACTCTGACCCTGCCATCTTTCTTGGGAATCAATACCACATTGGCCAACCATTCTGGGTAGTTGACCACCTCAAGGAATTTGGCATCCAACTACTTCTGGACATCTTCCTTGACCTTCTGAGCCCACTCTGGTCAAAATTTTATGTTTTGCGATGGATCGATCAACACCTGACATGTCCTCATAGCCTAGAGCAAAGGCTTTTATATGCTTTTTTAGTGTGCTGATTATTTCTGTTCTCTCTTTAGAGGTCAAGTCTGATGCAATCTGAAGTAGAAAAGGCTTGTCATCTGTGTTAATATTAACATTTTCAATGTGAGATGCATTAATGTCAAAAATGCTCATGAAATGCTTATGCTCATGCACAACGCCATCAGAATACATATTGCAAACATAAGCAAAGTTATTCTTCATTGCATTATATTTAGATGGAATTACATCATCATCAAATAAAACAGAAATTGGGACATCAATGTCCTCATACAACAACTCCTCAAAGGTGATATACACTGAAGTAGCAATGTCTTCGTAGACCTTTGGCAGCAACAGGTCCTCCACATCTAAGTTCTGCAGCTTGGCTCCCAGTGTAGTGACTGTAGTGATTTCTGGATCCAAGCAGCCAGTGGTGAGATTAGCAATGTCACCAAAGATCTGAAAAGCATCATCAGGGCTAATGGTGAAAGCAGCAGTAGTCTTCTCTGTTACTGTCAAGGCTGACACGTCACATACATCATCAAAAATGGTGAACTATTGCTCAAAGAGGTTATCTGAGTTAGGCAACTTAATGGGATGATCATGTTGTGTCACCCCTTAGATGAAGATGACCATCTTGCACTCTTTTGGTTTGTCTGAAGTGTAGGGATCAAACCTGATGCAGTACCTCTCTTCCTACATAGTTGTAGGAATGTCGAACTCTACCAGACCCTGCTGGTACTGGCTTAAACCTCTGCCAAGCACAAAGTTAATAAAGTGTCGTGTTAGTATTTATTTAAATATTCAGGAAAAATACGGCAGTTTTGTGATTTGGCAAATTTTAGGGAATACTTACAAGATTTCAAAAAGATTATGCGTAAGGTTGCAAATATTTAACACATTATTAATATGATTAAAGAAAATATAAATTTAACATTTCTACATTAAACTATTGACTTTATACAAAGAGAAATTATGTATCTAATTATATTCTAAAATGTAATATAGATCTTAGATAAGGGATATTTAAGAACCCTTGTATTTGTTTGATAATATATATATAAACATATAATATAATTAATTATAAAATATAATTATATGCAATGCTATTTTTGAATAATAAATTATAAATGAATTGTAATATTATCAATATATTATTTAATTATTATAATAATTTAGTTTGATTTTCAAAATTTTAATTATTAGTTTGATGTCTAATTCAATGATTGTTTTATATTTTGGTGTTTGACCATAGATTTCATGTCTTCTTTTATTTAGTTTAATTTAAGTATTATATAATTTGATTTTTATAATTACATAAATAATATTTTATTTATTAATTAATAAAATTAGCTTTATGTAATTATAATAAAAAATATAATAATAAACACATAAAAATTTATATACATTTTAAAAAATATTTATATTTGATTATATAAATATTTATAAATACATTATATCAAATTTTTTCATTATCTAACAATCCAATTAATATTGTAATATAATTATAACTTTTATTATATCATCTTTTGATTGTGTTTTACCAAATATCACCAATATTTATATGTTACCTATCTTTTAAAAACAAGTACCTTTTTGAATTAATTAAATATGAAATATTATAGTAAATATTATTTTAACTATATTTATTAAATTATATCATTTTAGAATAATTTTTATTATTTTACATTTTACTTTAAATATTATATATTTAAATATAATACTATTTATCATTATTTATCAACATTCATCGGAATCCAACCAATAATGGCTAGATTTTGATGACCAACAGCTAACAACAATTATTAATATTAGTTAACAGAGATAATACTAGTACTAGTCAATAATTTTGGTAAACTATTAACAAATCTATGCGTGTGTATAGAATATGTTATTTTAGACTAATATATGTGTATATATATATATATATTTGTATTTACCATTATATAATATATGTTTAATATGTATTTAGCAAATATATAAATATGCCAGTAAAACATACCGTGTAAAAAAAATATGCAAACACTAAAGACATATGATAAATAATATCAGAAAAAGGTAAATTACAAATTATAAATTTTCATGTGAATAAAATACATGATGTACATTTACATGAAATTATCTTTAATAAAAAATGTGAACTGTTGAAGGAGGAGGGGGCAGTAGAATTGTCCCATATCAGGAACAAAAAAAAAAAAAAGAAACAAATCTAAAACATCTAAAGACATTGATAATGGATGCCTCATTTGGTAGCTCAACTTCCATCTGCCCCAGGCTCCAACAACATTATTAACCCTCACGTACGGAGGCCTTCTGCTAGCCCCGAATTCACAATTCAATCTCAAATGTACAGAGATTGGACCGTCTTAGCTATACACATGAGTCCAAGATGATGATGATTATAAAATTATCCCGCATGGATTTGAGAATCAATCCTTAAATTTGTTTCATGATTTTAAAATTGATTTATTATAAATTTTATATTTATAATCTTTTATTCAATAAAATATATCGTTATAAAAATACGAATTATGATTATATATAAAATGAAATGTTAGTCATTGATTACAGTGCAAGATCAAAGGATAATTAAAAAAGAAATGGAAACTACACTAAACTGTTGTAATAAACAATGCAATTTCTGATTGCTGAAGTCAAATATCTCAAAAGATGCATAAAAACATGCTAAATGAGACCGGAAAATGATAAATTTTACATAAGAATAAGCAAAAGTTGTTACAATAAGCATTTTCAAATATCCAAAGATGCAATTAGATTCAGAGCAGAGATTCCAAAGACAAATCAATTAGACGCCATGCTTACTGCTACAGAAACTAGTAAACAATATTAACCTTAGTCTTTGAAGATTTCTGCAACTTCCATGACAAAATCTTGATCATGGCAAGAGAAAAGATAAGCAATCTCACAGTAGAAATCATGCTTGCTCTTTTGCCCTTTTTGATAGAGTTTCCACTTATGAAGGAAAGATCTATAGATGTCTTCTGCTTCCTTCTCAAACCTTTCTCTAACCTTGTTTACCAAATCATTTTCTTGTTGAGAGATAGAAGCAATATCCTCACCCATTTGTGGGTTTGCCTGGGAATCGTTTCTTTCTCAGACAACTCCTGCAAATCAAATGTTAGTGATCTTTTTGTAGTTGAGTGTGGTTCCGGGTTTGGTATGGCTTAGTGATAGTTGTGGTAGGTGTGCCAGTTTATTAACAAGTGTTTTCGAAATGATAACTGCCTACGAATTTCATGCCTCTGAACGGTAAAATCGAATCAAATTGATAAATTAAATCAAGTTTATTATATTTGATTTATTCAATTTCTAAAATTAAGAATTTACCTTAATAAATCAAATATTTACATGTTATTCTTTCAAGCCATTAAAAATGATTAAGATAGAAAAAATTAAAAGAATTTTATCAAGACTAATCAATATAAAATTAGAATGAAATATAATATCTAAATGATATTTAACTTTAATTTCATCAAGTATCAGACCTGTTTTATCGATTCTGAGTTACAATCATTTGCTTTTCATAATTCCATAAATATTCATCATGTCAAATTTCATAACTCAATTTACTCTGTCTATTTCTCATAAAATGCCGAGACAATATTTTGATAAATTTCATCAATATATAGTATTTAAATGAACCTTGCTGAACTTTTTGCACTGCAGATTTGATTCCATAAACGCCAAGGAGCATCAAATACTATAGAACCATTATTACCATATGACTCCATGACCATATGACTATCCTTTAGCCTAGAATTACCAGCCAAACCCGGCTTGCCTGAAGAGGATCTCTCAACGTTCCACTTAAGCTGATTGTGAAGTGGTCAAGTCCATGAGATAAGGTCTTTTACAACTGCTAGACGCCCAACATTTCAGCCCCTCTGAAGAGCAGAGCAGGTGGTCCACTAAGGACATACATGATCCAATAACCCAGTAGTCTTTTGAATGTCCAACTCAGTATTCTGGTAGATAATGTTGTTACGTTCCAATCATAACGACCGAATGCAAGAAAATACAAGTGTTTCACATGCTTTAGATTGGAATCTACCGGTAGAGAAGCAAGTCCATCGATCCTATAATTCAGGAACTGAGAGAGAAGCAACCCACTGCACATTTAAGCTATGTTCGGCAATTTTAACTGTTTAAGTAGTTGTTAGCTGTTTTATTAGCTGTTAGCTGTTTTATTTGCTGTTAGTGGTTTGATATTAGGTGTTAGTGATTAGATGTTTATATAATGGTTAAAAATTTTATGTTCGGTACAAATAGCTGTTGGATTATTATTAAATATGAAATTACAAAGCTAACAAATAAATATAAGATCAAATATTAATATTGTTATATAAATTTCAAATTTCATAATTTTTAATTTATATTGCAATATTAATATCATTTACTCCTTGGTCTAATTAATTGAAAATCAACTAAAAATATTTACTTCAAAATTATTTTGAAATCAAAGCCACACAAGACATAATAATTACAAATAATGTGTTATATAAACATAAAATAATAAAAATATAAAAATATAAAAACATTCATGTATAAGATATTGAAAGTAGCAATTAAAATCACAAACACTTGGGATGCCGAAAAATAAATCATCAGTAATTTGATTACGTCAAATATTATACTATTTTCACTATTCCTAAAATAAGGCAAATAAATTTCAACAAACATTCTAATTATGAATTTGATTATTATTTGATTGATGATTTTATAAATATTTTAAAGATTTAAATATTGATCATATATAATATTGATCAATCAAAATCCAATTCAATAGAACTTTAATTTAAAAATAAAAACATATAATTAAAATCACATACATACCTTGAAATGATGATTCGATAAACTTGAAATAATGATAAATGATCTTGAAAGGAAGTTGTTCCAATAAATAATACATGAATAAGATGGTAAATTTTTCTAAAGAGTATGAGGGCAATTGTTTAGGTATAGAAATTTGTGTATTTTCTGTGTTTTGTGAAAAAGTATAAGGGCAATTATTTTTCTAAAGGGAGAGATTGAGTTTTTAAATATATTTTAAGGATACAAAATGTCAAAAAATATTCCAACAGCTAAACGTTAGGAGTATTAACGTTTTATACTTCACTCTTTCAACCTCTAACCAATTCCCTTAATAAACCACTAAACTCTACCTCCACCACTATTGCTGAACACAACCTTAATAAGAAATCATCTGACTTGAAGCTTTATCTACATAAATAGTCTGATTTATTTATTGTCTGGTTACAACTCTAGTTTACCACTTTCAACCTCTAAGCACTTCCCTTAATAATCTCTCACCAAACAATAAAATAAAGGTTTAATTTCAATAAACCACTAAACTCTACCTCCACCACTATTGCTGAACACAGTCTTAATAAGAAATCATCTGACTTGAAGCTTTATCTACATAAATAGTCTGATCTATTTGTTGTCTGGTTACAACTCTAGTTTACCACTTGTAGCCTCGACATATTCTATTTTTTGAATTTATCTTCTTTGACAAATATTTACATCATATTGACTAGATAAAACTTATAAGTAATTTTAAATAATTTGTAATTTGATAAATTACACACATATATTATATTTATAAGAACATTTATTTTAGTGAAGTAAAAATTTATTGTAAATACTTTGTAAAATACATTTATTGTAAATACTTTGTATTATATGTTAATAGTATTTAATATTGTACTAAAATTGACGAAAGTTGGTAAGTAATGATAATAGTATTTAATATTTGAAAAGATGTCAAAATGAAAATTTTAATATATATTTGAAATGATGTGCAAAGTAAAATTTGAATATGAACATTTATATTAAAAGTAATGCATAAGTATATAAATTAAAGGTATAGAAATGCTAAATTGATGAAAAATTTAAAAAAAAGAATTGAAACTTAAAAATATGTATAAATTGAAGTAATATTTTGTAATTGTTTATTGAAATTTCATTTAAAGAGAAATTTAATAAATTTATTTATGTTTTGTTAATGAAAAGATGTATTATATTAAATGTTATTATAAGAATATTATAGATATAAATAAAATAAAAAGGATATATATATTGAAATCCCTGCAGAATTGGCAACACGTGCTTTATAGTGGTTCAACATTAACTCTTGGCCTACGTTCACTTCTTCTAAGTTCTCAACTTAAGATTCTACTATGCAATGTCAATCAATACAATAAAAAGATTCCATAATACGAATCCTAACCCCAGTGTTTTCAGGCTCACACTTAAATATTTACAATAATAGCAATCTTACAGTAATTAAACTCTCAAAAACAAAGTAATGCCCCAAGCATTAATCACACACCAACCCACAATTACAATACATAACACTTAGGTTATGAGAATGAAGTACAATGAGAGTTTATAGCACTAGATTGAGAATACAATAACTTAGTTACAAATGAAGTTCACAGCTCAAAGGAAGCTTAGCACAATAAAGATAACTATTAGAAATTGAATAGAAAGTGTAAGTTCTTACAAATAGATCCATTAGAAAGTGTTTAAAATGAATTTGGAAAGTCAGGTACGGTCGTACAGATTCTTGTACGCCCGTACCAATTTAAAAACACACATACAAAAACTATACGAGAGCTTGATACAGTAGTACCACATATTGGTACGCCCATACCTCTCTAAAATTACTGACAAATAAAATTCTTGAGAGCTATGGTACGGTTGTACCACCCATTGGTACACCCCATAACACCTTAATGGTACTGACAAATAAAATTTATGAGAGCATTGATACGATCGTACCACTCATTGGTACGCCCGTACTAGACTCAGTAAATCAAAGCTAACTTGGTACGGTCAACCGTATGCCCGTACCATACAACACATAGAATTGGTACACCCGTACCATACAACACATAGAATTGGTACGCCCGTACCAAAACTGGTACATCAGTACCAAACATAATAAAGTTAATCTGACTTAGTACGACCAACCGTATGACCATACCACACAACACATACAAGTGGTATGCTTGTACTAAACATGGTATGCCCATACCACACATAGAAAAATCAATTTAAGTTGTAAATAACTTAAATTGAATAAATTAAAATACACACATCAAAATCCTGGATCTAACATATATATATATATATATATATATATATATATATATATATATGCACATATGTTTGGATAAAAAATACGATTAAAATTAGGATTAGGTTAAAACGAGTAAGAACCAGTGGAGAAAAAAGCTAGTTATGATTGAAATAAGTTTATAAGAATTAATTTGGAAAAAAAATTAATTATAATTAATTTATAAGGATTAATGAAATAATTTTTTCAAAATTGTATTAATTTGAAATAATTGTTTGTGTTTTATGATGAAAACTAAATTGTAATTGTCATTAATTTTTGACAATGTT
>CANYBF011457567.1:0-55324 GCA_948192965.1 Dalechampia spathulata | reverse complement strand
ATATTAATCAATTGAAATCTTAAAATATTGACATTTAACCAGTGTTAAATCTTTTAAACAGTTAACCAGCTACTGATGCAAATCGCAAAGCAGAAGAAAAAATTATTACCCAGGTGCAAGAGATAGCTTGAGAGAGCCTCTATAATCCCCATGATGATCAGATGTAACAACTCTACCAAAAGTCAGGTCACATTCTGTCAAGGAAACCACATAAATGGGCTTTCCATACCATGGTGGCCACATGGTAGGCTGTGAGTGATCACCCTGTCAAATTTTACCCCGTCAGATTAATTTAGCCAGTATTAATCTACGAAATACAGAGAATAATCAAAGACCTCATTATATATGTCAATTATGCAACAGTCTGGCTTCATCGCCATCAGCTGCATGCCAATAAGACGTTCAATAACCTCTTGAAGCAAGGTTGGAATGGATTCCACTTTCCAGTCTGCAACAAATATATAGCTTTAAGTCAACACTTGTTTCTCCGATACTGCAGAGAAACTTCAAATTCCATGGGTATTATATTATATGTACATGTATAACATGAGAGGTTTCAGGTGACGTATAACATACGTCTAGAGGATGCAGCAGACTTTTCTTCTTCAGCAGGTGCATTTGCTATCGGCAGACCCAACTGAATCATCTCTCTCCCATGTCCCTTCATCGGTCTCTTGGACAACACATATGTCTGACCTGCTTCTCAGCAAACAACAATTTAGTAGCGGTTGACATTTACATCAAACCAAAATACCTTATACCATCAGAAACCAGACCAGAGAAGAGCAACAAACAATCAGGTAACTGAACTTCTTTTATTAATTTTCCAATTATTACTGTCACTTCGCACTTGATTACAAGTCTTCCAAGCAAGCTTAAATTTCAGGATAAGGAAGCACGTCTAGAAAATATTGGAAGAACAAGAGACAATTATTAAGTCAAAAATTTAAAAGCATAGCATGGTTAACTTGCCTTGAAGTTGTCCTTTTCTGCCTGCAGCTCTCAAATCATTAATCAGGGATACAAGCTCTGAGATTTCACCATTGCCAAGCAATTGTTTATATAATCTCATTCCTTCAATCACATTAACCTAAGGAAAAGATGCAGATATTGCAAGAAGGATTAATACAAATTGAAGCTTTAATCCAAGAGAAGCTATAAATTCCATCAGAATTCCCAAGAAAAAAATTATCAGTGAATAATTACCATCTTGCCATCAACTATCTCAGCACCAACAAATGTTTCTGGAGTTATAGGAACGTTCTGCTTGACATTCTGATTTTGACTGGGATACGAATCATTCTCTGGTAATAAAAAATAGTGAAGATTCTCATTACTGAAAGCCAATACCAAATAAAACCCAAAAACAGGCATAAAATAAAGCCTTGAAACACAATAGAGTCGCTAAAGCAGAAAAGAATATTATCGTCAAATCATATATTGAGAAGATAGACATACGAAATGAACTTGGAAAAGGCACAATTACTCAGCCTTGGGCAGAATATACAATAATGTATGAGTTTATGGGATTAATATACAACCTGTAGGGGCAGATTGCTCATCCGGAGCATCAGATTCAACTTCAGACGCGGTTCCTTCTGAATTTCCTGAAATCTTCAAGTTATCTACTAGTGGTCTTGAAGCGGCAGCTGCTCTCATAACAAGGAAAAAGAAAAGAATGAATATCAATGTTTTTCAGAAGATATCACAAGCACAGAGTATACTAATGCATATTTGGAGACCAAGACATATTTCTAATGCATCAAGCAACATACAGCATTTGTTAAAGCAAAATAAAAGGCAACAACCACAAACCAAATGTAAAAGCTGTTAATTACCTTTATCATCATCGGCAGATGATAGTGCCTTATCCTCTAATTTCCCACAATCACCATCTGATTTGCTCTCCCCAAACCCTTCCATCACCGTATTCCCTGAAGAATTACCATCCAAAATATTCCTCTCTGAACTAACAACTTCTTTCCCTGCCTCACTGCTACCCCTCTGTCCTTTATTATACACCGAGTTAGAAGATTTCTTAAACTCCTTGACACCCGCTTTAGGCTGATCATAATAATACCTATATTGCTGCAGCTGTTGCTTCCTTAGTACCACTTGCTGCAATGCGAGAATTACCTCTCCGACTGAAAAATACTGCTGCATATGCAGCACAGGGTTCCAATTACACCTCCTCTGCTGTATGCACCCTATTACAGAATCGTACTCCCCGTATTCTCCAACCGACTGCAAGTGGTAGCATAGTGAGTCAATTATAGCATTTGCAGCAGCGAACTCGCCCCTCAACCATGAAATAAACCCATCACGCTCATCCACCGGAATCCACTGGTGGCGATGACGGTGATCCTGCTGGCGAATTTCATCTCCACCACCGCCACCGCCAGTAGGAAACCGAACTTTGTCTGAAATAACCACATTTCCCGGGGGCATTGCCATTTTAATAACTCGGTAACTAAGAATCCAGAACTAACTCGTAATATATCAACACAACAAGCATCCCAGATCTGTTCTTATCAGATAAATCACTTGTACCAAAAATAAAACGTTAAAACTTCAATGAATTTAGCCGGATCACGTGGAATCAGTAACCAAAAAGGAACCAGCTTTACAGATCCTTGATATATACAAATATGATGCAATTGATGCAGAACAAATCTCAGTAAATACCCACTGAATTATGCGGAAGAGTGTAAATATAAGACGGGTTAAGCAACCGGGTATTTAAATCCGCGAAACAAAAGGAGAATTACAACCCTCTAAAGCAACTAAAATTGAAAATGTATAAAAACAAGAGGTAACTTAAACTAGATTTAACAACACAGCAATGTAACAACGTTTAGAGTGGGTGGATCAATCAAAAGAGTAACTTTTGTTAATAATTTAAAGAAAACAAAAAAAGAGAAGATGTAGGGTTGGAGCAATGAGTTAGATCAAGTGTGCTTGAAGGAAGCATAAGTTTTTATGGATTAATCATGAAGAAGTTGTGCACATACATGTTTATACCAATTTGTAGATTAGATCAGAGTAGAAGCCTATTTACGTATGATTTTTAATGATTTTTAATTTAATTGGTATATATTATTGTCAGTTAAAGAATGATGGATAGCAAATGCAGAATGCGGAGGGAGAGCCGAAACAACAAGAAGGAGCAGTTTCAGGAGCTTCTTCTTAACGGGGCAGACTCTTGAATCATACGTTTTCTTTCATGGATGATTGATGGCATTTATAAACTAGTTAGCATTTAATGATCAAGTGATTATTCAATTAAATGATGTTAGAGATTAAATTAATTAATTAATTAGTTAAATCGACTGGGGCAAAACAAAGAAAATTAAATTATTTTTATTTTTATTTTCTTTTAAAAGTTGTTTTATGTCATAAATACAAATACTTGTTGGGTCTTCTAAACAAAACCAAGTCCACAGCACGTGGAAAACACCTTTGCTTTCCCCGCATTGAATGTTTTATTTTATTTCTTATTATAAAAAGGATATTTTTCAGAAAACATTTTAATATAAAAATAATTGACACCATATATATTTAAATTTATCACTATTGATACTGGAAATAATGTTGTATTTAACTGTTAAAATTGATATTAATACGAAATTGAATGACCAAATTAATATACCAGTTAATCACTCATTAATCCACTATTACAAAATCATCAATATACTATATTTTAAAAATTAAATTAATTAAATTATAAAATGAAAAATGGGCTTTTTAATTGGAAATAATTATTTTAATTTTGGTATTTACATAGTAAAAATGATTTTTTGGAAAAGTAGTTGTGATTGTTGAATTGAAACCCAATTTAGAGGAAAAAACAGGGGGGGAAAAACGGAAGGAAAGGACCAACTTTCTTCCCATTGCACCGAAAAATATCCAACTCATTTGGTCAGTCAGGATTGTGCTCGTTGCTAATGCCAAAAGCCTGATCATATAACCAATTCTCGCTGCTTTCCATTTTCCCGTAGCACCCCAAAGTCACAGCCTTCTCTCGCTTGTTGTCAGTAAGAATCTAAACTTCTCTCTTGTAGCTAGCAATGTCTGCAACTCTGCTGTCGCAACCTTTTCTGGTTCGATCAAAATCTGCGATTTCTTTCAAAACTCACCTAAACCCTTCCCTATCTCGCTCTTCCCTGCTTCCTCTGCCATCAAGTATTCACCTTTACTCTTTCCCATCTCTCTATACTGCCCTGTTTTTGTTTAATCATTTAGTGATTGCATTTGTATGATTTCGCTGATTCTTTCTGTTTTCTTGTTGTTAGAGTCGAGTCTTCTGCTTAAGAGGGGTAATGGGTTTGCTGCAAAATCTTCAATGGCTCTTAACGAATCGATTTTGTCATCTTCTAATAGTAGGGAGATGAAGAATCCTATTATTGTCATCGACAATTATGATAGCTTTACTTATAATCTTTGCCAGGTTTGTGCTCTCTTCCCTCTCCCTTGTTGGATTTTGACTTGGTATTTTGAAAATTTTTAAGTTGTTTTTAGGCCTCTGGTGGTATTCTGATTGACGGCTTTCATCATTGTTTTCGTGTAATGTGTTTGCTGATTTGATTTTTACTACTGGTTTGGATGTCGGCTAAATCCGTAAAAGGATCATGTGGTAGATTTCATGTTTCATTAACAATGAAATGTTTATTTTGAATTGTTCTTGTCGGGACTTAATAGAAGTGTAAACGGCATTTTTAATGTTATCAAACTTTGAACTATTCGTTTAAAATTCCAAGGGCAAGACAGTAGGGTTTTATAATTTGCTTTCCAAAATTTTTTTCTCTTCATGATTTTTAATCACACAAGCATGACCAGTCCTTCGTGGCACTTAGATTGAATTCTGATATTATAGGATTGTAGGCTTCTTTCACTGAATTGCTGATGATCATGTCCAGTATTTGCCATCTGCAGGCAAAAGGGGCTATTTAATTTTTGTTCCTAAACATTGTGCTTTAACTTGTATAACCACAGGGGATTAGTTTTTTTAAAATACTGGTGGAATTTCTGTCGAACTGTATTGGAAAAATTGGTTCTACTCTGGTTTTAGAACTGCCTAAAATGAGTAAAGGTACCTATGTAGATTCATTTTTATTCATTCAACAGTGAATTTTATTTGCACCTTGTGATTGAATGTGAGCAAAATGAGACTGATTGCACATAGCCAGCTATTATGCCATGTTGAATAAAATATTCAAAGTTTAGTTCTGTCTTCTGCCTCACATTAACCCACTTCGTTATGTTTATTTTGCATATACTTTAAAGTACATGGGAGAGTTGGGATGTAATTTTGAAGTTTACCGGAATGACGAGTTAACTGTGGAAGAGTTAAAGAGGTGAGCTCACTAGTATTTTGTGTGGTAAAATTGAATATCCCGATTTTTACATGCTAATTTATATCAGGGGAGATTCTGAATGAGGTGAACATTGCATTTTTATTAATATATGTAACTTGTACTTTGATAGGAAGAATCCAAGAGGGGTGCTTATATCACCAGGACCAGGTTAGTTTTTCTCCTTATGTTATTTTCAAGGTGGAAAATCTAAGTTTAGCTGGATCCAGATGGAGAAAGGAAACATCGTGGCTTAGACCTAATATTTCCCTTTTTAGGTACACCACAAGATTCTGGGATATCATTACAGACTGTTTTGGAGCTTGGACCTTTAGTACCGTTGTTTGGTGTATGCATGGGATTGCAGTGTATTGGAGAGGCTTTTGGAGGCAAGTGTTCAGAACATTTCAAGGCTCTTAAAACATATAGATATTTTTCGTGCACATACTTAAAGCTCAAACTCTTCGTTTTGATTTTGTTTTAGTGCTTGTTCATTGTGCATTTCTGTTTTCTTTTGTTGAGTTGCAGGGAAAATTGTTCGTTCTCCTTATGGTGTCATGCATGGAAAGAGCTCTCCTGTATATTATGATGAAAAAGGGGAAGATGGACTGTTTTCCGGATTGCCAAAGTATGTCTTTTCTCATTATTAAGACCTTCATCTTGTTAACTACGTTTGACCTCCTCAGCGGAAAGCTTGCCTTGCGTTTCCATTTTAGGTGCCAAATAGCTGTAGCTAATAACAAGAAGATAGCGGCTAGACCCAGTTTGATAGTGTAGGATGAATTCTACGCATGTCTGACTAGCATTTCACTGCTTTTTCAGCCCGTTCGCTGCTGGGAGGTATCATAGCCTTGTGATTGAAAATGATAGTTTCCCTAGTGAAGAACTCGAGATTACAGCGTGGACAGAGGATGGACTGATAATGGCTGCTCGTCATAAAAAATACAAGCATTTACAGGTAAAAGTGCCGTCTGTATATGGTTCTTTTGATACATTTGCTGTAGATGCAGCATAATGATGGCCTCATAATCGTAAAGTAAAATTGGCTAACAAATTGCAGGGGGTGCAGTTCCATCCAGAAAGCATTATAACATCGGAGGGAAAAACTATCGTTCGAAATTTCATCAAATTGGTCGAGAGGAAGGAGGCTGAATCTCAGAACTAATCAATACATGACAGCATGCTGTACAAGAGGAAATAGAGATAACATAGCAACTTTGTTTACCGAGTGTCTCTTCATTACCATTTTCAGTTTAGAATTATCTTTATCTACACAATGTACTTGCAGAGGAATCGTTCTCAATCCCGATTTGTTTCATCACCTCAGTTATAAATCTAACCGTTGAGAACGCAAAAGTGTATTCATTTCTTTGCTGATATGCTTTCAGATCCTTCATTTCTGATACTCCACAAACTATTCACCCTTGCATTAACGAAGGCTCGGTGCCATAGTCATTCTGTTTCAAAACAAGATTTTACTCAGGATCCTCATTTCATGGCTATTAACATGTAGATCATTGTGGATAGAAACTAAAAAGCATGAAGTAAACTATATATCTAAATTTCTCGTCATTCGAGGAATCTAAACAAATAACTGGAAAAATACTTGGGCAGCGATAAAACGTTTGGAGTGGCAATATTTTATTAGAGTTAAGAAGATGATATTAATATTGAGATGGGTGATGGAAAAGCATTATTCCTGTATGACATATTAACCATCTTTAATACACTTTAATCACAAAGCACCTAAATGGGGAGGCCACGTGCGATGCTATCGTTGATGGGTACAACACAAAGCTTGAATTGGAGAGATTAGCTTGGAAATTGGGTTGAAACAAGTGCTTGGTGCTTATTTTTCTGTATTAATAATCTTATCTCCTACTCTTTGAATCTAACTTTTCTTGCAAACTTCAGCCGGAATTTTGACATATAAGACAGATATGATAGCAGGAGATTCATCTTTTATCTTTGCTGCCATTTGTCCTTATGTGAAACTTGTCAACGTTAAGCTTTAAAACTGTTTCTTTCTTCTTTTCTTCATGGACGCTACTTTTCTGCTTTCTTCCTGACAAGTGATCCTGTGGGAATACGACTCTTTCTGCTTTGTAAAAGTGATTTTGTTATCTCTCCCTTGCCAAGGAAGAAAGCACATTCCGATAATAATCCCGTGAATCCTCGGTGTCCATCTACTTTCAATATTGGCTGTTTAGCTATTCCATTCTTGTTTTATATTCATGGAATTCATCACAGGCTTCCATTAGAGGAATCTTATTATTTAATTTCTGTTGTATGTTTTCTTAATCTATGAGTTCTTTATTTGACTTGTTGATTTCTTAATAGAGGAGGAGCTTTTAGTTTATGAAAGAATAAAGAAAAAGAACAAAACTATACAAAGTCCAAGATGGTCTCTTACCAGTATTTAACGTCAACCAACCTTGGATTCCAACCACCCCCCTTGACAAATTGTCAGCTGGGCATGACATCCCTGACTTCCAGAAAAAAAGAAAAAAGATTACCATGGCCCCGAGCTCTGGCATTCCTTCCAGGGATACATCCATACAGGCATGCCCTGCTTGTGTGGTTGCTTGGATCACATTACAACAGAAGCTTAATCGTGTATGGTAACACAAGAAGAAAGATGCCTTCATTTATTCTATGGAAAACCCACCCATAGCTTAATAATAATGTTTGTTTTATTTTATTAATTTATTGAGCCCACATCCGAAGTACAGAAAATCATCACCAAATTCAATTTGTAAGAAAAGCCACATGAGAAGACGACATCATCAACAATGATAATAAAAATTGAAACCAACTCCCAGAAAAATAAAATACTAAAGCACAATATATGGAACTATACACATACCAACCATCCTTCCCAACCACCCATCAATCATCCTCCCATATACCCACTTGATTCCCTTCTCCCATAAAAATTTTATGCTCCTTTTCTTCTCTCTATTCACAAAAAAATTAACTTGCTCCAGCTACATAATAAATAATGATCGTCTCCCACTGTGTGACATTCCAGGCTCCTCAAAGAGAAATGGCCTCGGTGTGGCTTGATCGAATGCGGTGATGGCGTTTTCCACGGTGGCGCCTGCTTCCGCCGAATGTTACAGGATCGAATGATTTGAGTCGCTCAGCTTCCTGGGAATTAATCACGCACTCGGATGGAGGGTTCTTGTATCGAGCTTGATCATAGCAGTAGGAATATGTCATATACTTTTTTCTAAATTTCTCCATCTTAATTCTTTGCAAAGGTGTGATACCAGTAGGGATCGCTGCAGAATCCTGCGTGGTCTCGCATTTTGGTATCTGTTCAATGGGGTCAACAGCACATCCATGTAGCACAAAGTCGGAGAATTCCGTGACGTAAGGGGCGTATTTGTAGTTCACTCGGTATTTTCCACCATTTGTCGCCCAATCAGACCCATCCCATATTGTTGCATACAAAGACATTGGCTTGGAAGGGAAATCACCTCCCATAGATACTGTTCTTTTCACCTCTCTAATAGGCACATTGTCCACGTAAAATCTGGCAAAGGAAAGACATAAGATTAGAGTGAATGTCACATAACTAGCAGGATTCACTCTAGCTGTATTACATCCACGTCTTTCTTATGTAGATTCTAAAATTTATGGAAAGATATTGTAATAAAAGCTTAAATCTTACGACCCTTTTCTCAGTAAACAAACAAATCATTAACAAAATTCAGTAACAACCATTAACAGGAAAACTGGTTTAGGGTAAAAACAGGGGCATGGACAATACAGGTAAGAAAACAGGAAAGTTTTCTGTACTAATCACCTAAAAGAAGAATTATGCCTGTCCCTACAAGTTACGCATCAATTTCAAACGCCCCTAAAGCAGTAAAAAATGCTATACTGTGTAACGTCAGCTAATTAAGTGACAAAATTGGCAAAGTACAGCATCTAAATAGCTGTCCTTGTAACCAAGAAGAAAAAATCAGAAAAGGGTTCTTTAAAAATTTAGCGAAGTTTGAGAATTTATCAAAGATGGCGAGAATTTGTAAAAGGGTTTTCAGTTTTCACTGACATGATTTGTGAATCGGTCCAAAGGATGCTGTATTGATGAAAATCATCAGACGGGTCGAACCAAAGACTGTATCTTTCTTCCCTGCCACGGCTGGTGCTACCATTGCCATAGATATTGGTCTGAATTCTCCAATCTTTGCCTCTGATATTACCCAAGAACTCGAAGTCAATTTCATCATGGTTTTTCTCAAACATGTCACCGTTGGACATCTGTAAGAAAATCATTTTTTTGTAATTTTCCAGTCAGAAAATCTTGAAAGATATACAATGAATAGCAAACTTGCTTTCTAGTATGGTTTGTATAAGTGACCTTCAAGAAGATAACATCTTTGTTAAGAAAACAAGGGGAAAAAAAGAATATGAAACAAACGGATAACTGACGAACATGGAGAACAGGGTACACAACTGAAAACCGAAGAAAGGTTCAATTTGGATTTTGGTTGATTAAATGATTTTTTCTCCAGCTTTTAATAATACCGTGCAAAGCACACGGAAATAATTGCAAATTAAAGCAAAAAAATCTATGATAGAACGGATTAACAGAAGTGTTAAACGGTATGACCATGGACATATCCCAGAAAATTAATTGAGTTAATAAGTAATATACTACTCACATAGAAAGCAACAACAACTCCAGCGGTATAATCAGCAGGCAGCTTTATGGAAGCACTGAAGTACCCATGTAAATAAAGGTCCTGAGAAACAAATCCTGACCCTGTTTCACAAAATTTGAATCAACAGTCGCATAAAAATCAGCACTTCAAAAAAATACTCAAAAACGTTAAAAGAAAGCAAAAACCCAGATAGAGTAGTTAAATTTAAAGACCTGTTCTTTCGTCAAGTGACAAATGGACAGTCTTGCCATCCCTGTGAATCACTAAATTATCTTGACCAAAAAGATGCGTGTAACCTTCATCAAATGGTATAATAGGCAAAGGTAAAGTTTTCTGAGACCCGGAAACAAGCAGCAGAGCTGAAAGAGAGAAAACCAGAAGAAATAAACAAGAACCCAGATAAGAAGACACCATTCTTGCGTTAAAGATTTACACTTTACGTTCTATCTTGTATAAATTCAAGTCGAGAACCAAACAAAAAACAACAAATACGAATGATTGTCTCTTTTGTTTCTTGTGTGAATGGTGAATATGTACTATATATATACACACAAACACACACAATAAAAAGAGTGAAGAAGAAGAAGAAGAAGAAAGAAGAACGGTGAACAGAGTAATCTGTCTTCTAGAGTTATGGAGAGCGAGAGAAAGGGAAAGAGAGAGTTGAAGAAAAGGCCAAGGAAAGAAAGAGGAGGAGAAGGGGAGAGTCAATTTAATAGAGAGTGAAAGATGTTGAGCTGTTTTCAATTGTATTTATTTTAGTAATGTATTCTTCTGTATTTATTTATTTATTTATTTATTTTTCCCCTATTATCTCTCTAATTTCCATCTTTTTTCTAATTCATATATTTTTTATGCGATTGTTAGAATTTTGGAATTTTGATTAGATTATGACATCCAATGACATATTATCTTTAATTTGTTCATTTTTTGAAAAAATGAGATTTATATCAATAATTCGATGGTAATTTTAGGGTTCCAATTAAAAGTGTTTGATTTTAATTACATTCACACAAAAAAAAAAGAAGAATTATTTCTAAAATTGTCCATTAAAATAGTGACTTTTGAGATATAATAATAATTTATTGAATAGATAATATTGAAAAATTATAATTGAGTGAAAAAATAAATAAAATAAATATGGTTAAAGAAAAGCAAAATTAATTAAAGTTAAGCCCATTAGTTAGCTGCCTTGAAGCAATGATTAGACTTGTTCTTCTTCTCTTCAAAAATCATGTCAAGCTTGAAAAATATGGTGTCGTTGATATTACAATAGACAACTTTCATTAATTACATACAAGTACCGAACTTTACTAAAGTCGTCCATTATACTACTTTTCTTGCTGGGATTATTGCTATGCGGGCAAATCTGAATTCACGAGATGCATAAAACACACATAAATTGGATACTAGCTCCCACTAATTATAAAAAAGAGAGAGATAGAGGGTTAATTATGGGCAATTATAGAAATAATCGTGGTCTTAATTGTAATTATTTCTTATTTGGAATGATTCAATCACTTTATCCTTCATGCTTGACTTCTAAAGCAAACCACTTCCCGAGCTTTTGAGAAATTGGGAGTCTTGGGAGAGGGATAAAGGGGCGAAATTGGATGAATATTATTGTATTATTAAAATAAAAGGTAGAAGGCAATAGTAAAGTATGAATCATGAAGGGGAAAATTAATGATTATCGAGACTTTTGGGGACCAAAAAGAGGTTTTCCTTTTTAGTTGGTTCATTTTTTTAAATAAAACAAGTTGGTCCGGTCAGGCGAACGCCCTGGGGTGGCGACGCTGGTCGAATAGAAACTAGGACTAGTTTTCCGAGATACCCTCAAGAATTATAGAGATTTACTCATCTGCCACGATGAGTCACCGGATGGCAAAATTGTAAATAGAGGTGTCGTCCGTAGAAGGACAATTAATGAAAAAGAAAGGGAAAGAGTGGAAGGAGAGAAGCGCTGCCACGCCATCGATTCAACGAGAATCGCGTGGGCCAGCATGTATATTTCGGCGCCTACATAGTTGATAAGTAACTGACACGTGGCAATACACGAAGGTGAAAAGGTAGCAACGTCTTTGGGTGTCACAGATAGAAGGTTAAAATAAAACCTGTTCAAAAAATAGAATAAATAAATAAAAAGGTTAAAACGGTGCGCGCGCTGTTGTTATCCTCCTAGACAGCGTTTGGTTGTCTATTTATTTATATTATTTAATGCAAGGCGCTTACATCACATAAATCACGAAGTCATGAATAGAGTTCAAATTCAACTCAGATGATACATTATTTACAATTAGTTTATTCCAATAATGTAAACTATAAGATGATAAATCTAATAAATTAACAATAATCAATTTTTAAATATTTTTTCAAATTTTATTACTTATATTTTCCTCATTTTGTATATTTTTCAAAATTTCCGCTGCTTTGAGCGGTTTTTACCCTAACATTAATTACCCTGTTTGCATTCCACAATCCACAAGTAGCCGTTGGTCTACGGTGGGGCCCTTTCTATTTCTCTTTTTTAATTTTCGGTCTATAACTTTATATCAGCGAACTTAACGCCGTTAATCAGGGGCTTCCATGGATCCCCTTGATGATATGAATTTTATCAAGTATTAAGTTGTCCAAAAAAGCAGTTATATTGATTCCCCCAAGCTTCCGTCAAAAACGGCGTCACCATGCACCCAAGTCTCGGGGCCCCACCATTGACGTTTATGGGCTCCACTTTTCAGGACAACTGAAAATAAATAAAATTTTAAAGAAAGGTGGAGGAAAAGAAACATCATAGAAAGAGGAAAATTGATATCAACACGAGACGGTTGTATATGCATAGCTTTTTATGGGTAAATGTGCGGGCTGCATGGGAACCGCAAGAAATATGGGCGCACGTTAGCATGAATTTATACTAATTACGCTAATGTGTAACATGGGAAGAACGATATGTTAGATCCCTATGCACTCATGAACATGGATGATTATGCTGATGCTCTCATACGTCACGGACGAAGAAAAGGTTACGATCCAACGGCTGGCAGTGCGGTCAAAGACAGGTGAATGTGATCTTATTTGTGACAGAAAGGTTGTCAGCTCAAATAGAAAGAAGAATAAATAGTCAAGGGTGGAACAAATGTCATTGGTGTTTGGCACGTAAACGGATAGTGGAGGATGAGCTCTTCTGTTTGGAACTGCATGTGATCCCAAATTAACCGGAAAAAATAGTAACATGCTATTTCTTCGCCAGATATACATACGTGTTTTTTATTTACTAGTAATTAGGTTGGCTAAGAATAATAATAATAAGAAGAAGAAGAAGAAGAAGGAGTGGTGGGGGGATCTGGGGAATTTGGATTCCAGCGAAAGGGAAGGATGGAGGAGGAAGGAGGAGTGAAGGAAGGTATACTATTCTGTGGGAAATCAAGCAAGCAAGCAAGCATATTGACTTGGCTGTGGCTTTTCTTTTCTAATTTGATTGATTTTACAGTAGAATCCAAATGGCTAGACAGATATGAACGAACCATTAACTAAGCTTTTCAAACTATATATAATTATTAAAATAAATAATAATTGTACTTCTAGTAAATTTACACGATGGAATTGATTCAGCGATGTTGAAATATTTTAATTACAATTTCTCAAACATTATTATTATTATTATTATTATTATTTAGTGGACTTTCGGTGACAAGCATGAGAACAGATTCTGCTCTGTGTAGTCGGCCATATATATTAAAATAATGGATGAAAGCATATATGCTGCCAAGTCAGACATACACCGCACATTGAAATTGATTATTACCGGTGATTATTCTATTCTTTACTTTATTAAAAATTATGTACTGATTATTATTATTATTATTATATTTTAATAATTACAATAATTACAATAAATTCAACGATCTTACCATTTCGTCCCCCCTAATATTGGGGGTTAGGCAAGGCAGCCTCGCCCTAATTTCACTAGAATAGCGGGGATAATATTACATGTGCATATAGGTATTAATTTTTTACCAATATCCCGCCGCTTACTCTAATTTTATTAGATTAGAGACATTTGATGATATGTAAATAGTAAAAACAACAAAATACCGCTAACATGCCTCATAAGAAATGCACAATAATCCTTTTAAAACCATGTACGATAAGTCAAAACTCTTATATTAATAGTTAACAAGAGCAGGGCTGAAGATGGGCACCACTATTGATGCATCATATACTGTAACATAACCGTTGAGAGAGGCATAACATTAAAACAACAAAACAACTATAATCTGCAACATAAACGGCTATGTCTGTACGCATACACATGGTTATAGAGCTGAAGCTCAAGAAACTGTGTGTGTGTATATATATATATGAGAAATGTTGTGGGTCCATATATTTCTATACCAACTCTCGTGTAAATATATATGTATGATGAGCATTGGAAATATGTATTTATATAATTGGAATAATGTGCACAAGATATGGTATTTATATAATTGGAATAATGTGCACAAGATATGGTTTGTTCAGGGTAGGTCCATTTATATCATTTATTCCCGACAGGTCAAATGCATAAGACAATTCTGTGTCATAAGCCTGCTTCTTCTTTCCTATTCTCAACGCCAAAATACACATGCAAAGATTATATTAAATAGCAAGTAAAAAAGAAAAAGAAAAAGGGCTCAACTTGCTTTATTTGTATATTGAGTATAACTAAAGACATACACGAACCCACTGGCCCTAATTTTATCATAATTGATTATTCAAGCTTCAGTTCTAAGCAACCTTATGCTACTCATATTTTTATAATATTAATCAATTTTACCAAAAATCTTCCAAATTAAACAGCAACCCTTCTCATTATTTTTAAAATATGGATGGATATATAAAAATATTCAATTTATCATTAATGGCAAAAAAAGAAAAATCTGGCTAAAGGATGCGGACGAAGATGGTGGGGGGTTTGGGCCTTAAAGGGAGGGGATAATGGATAATAGGGTTTGCTAACGTGGAACAGAGGTACATGTCCACGTCAATTGCTGAGTCGGCAAATAAAGTTGGTCCACGAACGGTCATCATCCTCGTGGACAACAGATAGGAAATGGGCGGCCCCCACGCGTTTTAAATTGGTGGCTGAGCTGGGACAAATTCATCGCAAGCCCAAGGCAGCAAGCCATCATTCTATCATATTATTCTTCTCATGGTTCAATTATTTTTTGTGTTATTAAATAAAAAAAAAAAATATATATATATATACTGCTTAAATATGATTAAATAATTAATAAAATTCATCTTATTATTGAAAGTGGATTTAGTGAATTTTTTATATCAAATTATTGAAAAATAGATATGTGGAAAGCGTGGACCCTTATAAGTAGTTTGGTGAATGGCACCATCCTCATGTTTTCCCATCATCTTCTCTTATTTCAAATCCCTTATTATTCCTTGGATTTGATCATACCCCATTCGTAAATATTCAATAATTTTGAATTTTTGAATTACAGGTATAGAAAAATAACAAAAATTAATGTATTTGGCGGCATGGATACTATACTATGGAAGTCTCTCTCTAGTACGACTACGTACAGCTCTTATAAACTTTGTCATGAACTAAAACCGTAGCATGGGCAGGTTGCCTCCTCAAAAAATATACGACAAGTCAGTATTAATACGATTGCTATGATACAAAAATCTATCAATCATGTCGATGTTTAATATTATTTACATATATATATTTATATAAATTTAGTATAGGATTAAATCTTAATCAATATATATCAAAAGTGAACCATTAAGAATGATATAGACATTGATATTTCATTAAAACGATGAGATTGATACAATTACTTGATTTTTCAATATTAAACAACATGGAAATATGCATGAAATAATATCATGCAACTTGAGATTAAGATAAGGTTCAAAATGTGGGGATGGAAAATTGACGAATTAGATGAAATGGATGGAGATAGGATTAACTAATTTATTGTTTAATTTGGATATTCTGGCTATAGGAAATGGATGGTAATGAGTGGAAATGCAATCGAGTTGGGTGTTGAAGTTGAGATGTAAAGTGATATATGAGTAAGGTGACAAATCAACTCACCAACTTGGAAATGACTTTATTAATTATGCGAATAATAACATGGTTTGATGGGTAATGCTTCACTTTCTAATATCGATAACACCATCAAATGGGCCTCCAATTCCCACCTCATCTTCTCATAAATCCCACCACTTACTCTGAAATCTCTACTAGTATCAATGGCCATTAGGATGCTAATCACAATCCTTATCATGCTGCATCCTATTAGCAATTCTGGAAGGTTAAGTATGAAATGAACAGAATTCTCGACGATTCAAACCCAGATTATATGATGTTATCAGATGATAGGTTTGTTTGTGTAATAATTAAAAAGATAAAACGTATAATAAAAGAAAACAAGGCATAATCAAATGTCTGCATCAAGTAGTTAAGGGATGCTGCTAAGAAAGCTCCCAAAAGAATGCCCTTCTGACAGCCACTATATAGTGCGATCATTTCCCAAGCTAATCCCATTATTATAAGCTATTGTAATCATTACTATAAATTTTGAAAATAAAACTAATTTTATAAAAACGAGAAAGTAAATAATATAATAATAATAATCTTTACATATGAATGAAAAAGAAAAATAGATATCATAATTGGTCCAAACCCAATACCGTTTTTTTATCCTCACTATTCCCTGCGTTCCTTTTCATTTTTTACTCCATTCCATGATAGTTAGTTAATATTTAGTTATTTTAATAATATTTAGGAAAAAAGAGACGTAATTTCGTTTAATCAAAATAATAAATAAAATAATGATAGGCGAAAAGAAGAAAATAACATAAATTGTGATGAATTACTTTAGGCATTGGGCCATGTTTGATGGGCACAATCACAAGTCTTAAGGCTTCATGTGGAGGGAGTCCACCATCTCCATCATGCCTTTTCGCCCCCCTCCCCCTTTTCACATGCCCAGTTTTGTTCCAACTTCCCCACTTCATGCCCATATTGCTCACTACTGCTTTACCGCAAAATCATTGAGGAGTTTAGAAATGAAAAATATATAATATGATCAAATCATACCAATATCATATGGTTGAAATCGAAGTTATACTACATCCGGGCTGTGAGTGTGATTGTGTTAATTTAAGTGGCCAGCTGTGAGTGCATTAATTTAAGTGGCCAGAAGTTATTGAGTCAACCGTCAAATTAGGATGTCTACAGCTTAGGGAGTGGTAGTGTCACCGGTGTAAATCTCGATATAAACTCATACAATATTCATATAACACTTTTCAAGTCAGGTTTTATATATGAATGTTTCAGATATTATCGTTTCAATTAGAAAAATTCAAAAGCTATTCAGTTAGCATATGCATAATACAAGAGAAACACATATAAAAATAAAAACAAAATATAATTACTGAATAATGTATCTACTTATTTTATTAACTGAATATGATCAATACAATAACTTAATAATCCTGGTCCGTAGGTAAGGAGGAATATTATACACCAAAGATAATAGCCAACCCTAGCTATCATATCTAGTACGTAGACATCATCCAAAATTGACTAATCATTTATTCTTAAAAAGTATTAAGTATAATTAAAATGGATGTAATAGAAAGATACATCAAAGTGTTTAAGTTATTTAATCCTAAATATATGTAAATTAAATAAAAAAAATATGAAAAATGTCCACTCCTTACAGGTGGGCCAGCGATCTATCACGTTGCTTACCGATAATCTTCATTTAACCATCCTTAAGTTCAAGGGAGGTGCATAGTGAAATTGTAAGAATAGCATCTAAGCGGGTCTGCAAGGCGGTTAGAAGATTGGACCTGGTCAGTATATTGGACACAAAATTCGTGCATATCTTGTTGAATTGAAGTCGATTACACCATTGGAATAAACGGGAAGATTGTTAATCCTCGACTAAATGTTCTTTTTTTCTGAAAAAAAAGGGCCAAATAAATAAATTCAGGTACTGATTCTGTTAAATGCAAAACGAAATGCAGACTAAAACTCTAAAATCTAAGGCTATATCTCAATCCCAACCGACAAAATTTGACTACTAGAGAAAACAGAGTTCGGAACACTGATAATTTACACCATGGTTGTTTTGGCAGGTTTATCAGCTTCTGATACCAGGAACCATTCGAGAACATACCACTTCAAGCAAAAGAAAATAATGAAGATGATTCTATGACAGCAACTTTATTAGATTTGATGCGCTATTGGAAATAGAACACGGGTAATTTATCTGGTTATAGGTTATTGGGCATTACATCGAAACGAAACTTTTAGACTAGGCAGCACCTGGCAAAAATGTGAGTAACATACAGAGGCTAACCGACGAGGTTGTAACTCAATAGTTAGCCACCATCTTATCTGGGTAGTCACCGGAACTTGCCAAGACAAAACTAACGTAGCTTCTTTGTTCATCAGTTTGCTTTTCTTTGGCAAGCTTAGCGTACATCTGTTGCCTGAATTCCTTGCGAGCTTCTCGTTCAGTTAGCTTTAAATCTTTGAAACCCTGTTCAATTTTGGCTTCATCTTCAGGCGAAAAGAAGACTACCTCCCTATTGCCAAGATCTTCATACAGCTTTTCAATCTTAGCTTTCCAGAAGAGGCCCACATCTGTATCCATTTGCTGGTAAGGAGTCTTCAGCAGATACTCGTCAATTCCTCCTGCTTTGTCAATGCAACGAAGGGCATGAGTGGTAACCTTGACTCTTATATGGCGGTCTAGGATGTAACTAAATAGTCTCTTCTCCTGGACATTTGGCTTCCAAGTCCTCCTAGACCTATCATCGCCATTTATCAATGCACAAAATGAACTTGAGCATCTAATTATTGTGATATTGCGGGAAACAGAAATTGCAAGACAAAACATGCACAAGGGCACGAAATTACATCAACAAGATCGCAAACAGAATTCCAAAAAACGTTCAACATTACTGTTACTGCACTTTGAAGACCAAGCCTATGCATCAATCAGAACCATGCCATGAGAAGAAATCAGAAAGAAAACAAAGTAATCAGAAAACATTCATGTGGCTGCAATAAGAGCAGAAGATCACAAGCTGCCAACTATATGCAGAATTCAGAGAATAGGCAACAGAGGAATGATAGCTCACCTAATCAGATGATGTGAATAAACCATTTGAATACAATTCAACAAGTCATCAATTAGCAAACAGTATATTCATAAGTAATTTGAACACATAAAAAATAAATTAAGTATATTCTAAGAAGAACGGTTCAGAGAGAAAGAACGAACTTGTTACCACCATCTTCACTAATACGGTTGCCAAACTGAATGTGGCGGCCGGCAAAGATACCACGCTTAGCTCTGCCCATAACAACCTTGCTATCAGGTATGCATTTCTTGAGGGATTCCTTAATTTCAGGTGTTAAATTGTTTTCCCCTACCTTTTTCAGCACTTTCTTCATCATCTCTTTCCCTCTAAATGCCATTTTCAGAACTCTCCCTTGCTTTCTCACCCACTAATCGAGCTACTTTTGCAAAATGTAGCTTTCTATCTTCTTTGTTATCGGATCTGATGGATAAAATCAAACAGCTAAATGAAAACAACATTTTCGTGAACTCTAAAAGACAACGATCACCTAGATTGATGAAGAAATTTGACTTTCTTTTACCCGAATACACAAACAATAAGCTAAATTAGAAAAGATTACATCTTTACAAGATAAAGAACCAAAATTAGCAGAATATCTTAAGGGCCCAGTACAAAATCTACCTAAACCACCAACTCTTCTCTCAATCTATGATTAACTGATAATTAAGGTAACATTTAATCGTAAATATTTTTTTTTAAAAAATAGCAGCAGTATCTCTAAGGTGGCGTTCCATGACAATCATTAAATTTTCCAGAAAGAAAAAGCCGTCATGCATTGGGAAAAAATAAAGCAAAATCAGAATGCGAGAGTGACGCTAGAGAGAGAAGGTACCGTGAGCAGAGGATGGATGGGAGTGAAAGATTTCAGCAAAACCCTTTACACTTGAGGATCAGGAAATCTATAGATGATGGGTTGAGCTGAGCAAAAACTAAAACCCTAGGGCCTGGCCTCCACTATTCACTTAACCAACCCAAAACTCAATATCTTCCAGAAAACATATTAATTTTCTTTTATTTTTTCCTCACAAAATTTATATGGAAACTATTTGTACATTAATTTAATTGAAAATATTTATCGGAATTTCTTACATGCATTAAGTTATATTTCTAATTAAAATGTAAGAACTACAAAATAATATTTTGTTTTATTTTATTGCTAACGATTCAATTCATCATGTTCATAATTATCTCTTATTCTTTAAATTGCAATTTTTGTTTTATATTGTTCTTCTTTTTTAATGGTCATATTATATATGTATTGGGGTTATTGATTTTGGCTGTATTGATTCAATATCCTTTTCTATATTTAATCTTAAGTGCGTAGTGATTTTTATCACATTCCAACATGCAATTTTTGAAACATGGGCCTTTATGCCCACTTATTACAACCTTGTTTCCGGTCATGGTCCATTGCCAATTCATCAAAGCCAACTAAACCCGAACACCTTTTTCCATTTTTAGGAAGAATTTTCTTTTAACAACACAAATTTTTGTAAAAATTATAAAAAAAAAACACATTTTTAGAAAATATTGTGTCAAAATCACCCACGTAATTGTGAAACCAAAAACGAAAGGCAATTATATTGAATATAATGATGATGGCTTTGATTTTGAAAGATAGAGATGAAATGTTAGTTGATGGATTTTATTAATTAAAAACAAATCTAAATGATGCGATTTATAACCAACCATATCCCTAAGTCACAAGACCTTAATAAGCATATACCTATACTTTAATCTCGGAAGGGCCCAATCCTATATGGGTGCCCTTTTATCTATACCAAAATTATGCCAACTCCTTCATACACTCTCTCTTTTCTCTCTTCTCCAACGTTCATAAATCAAGGAATTTATTCTATTCAGATCATTGTTCTTCCTATTCCTAAGATTATACGACTCCTATATGGTACTGCATGATCTTAGGATGCTGGAGCCATGATACCCCTGAATACAAGTTGCTTGCTTTTCAAAGAGGTAAAATAAAATAAAAGAAAAGTTTATTACTATAAGAAGAAGGAATTATCCATATCTCTATTTGGTTTAACAATTCTAGAGGTCGTTAAGATCCACAACTTGGGTTGCTAAAGTAGCTTTGAGACCAACAAAAGTTCATTTTCATTTATCAATGTGGAACCCATCCTCACTTTCCCCTTTTTTTTATGGTTTCTCTTCACTTAATTTATCAAACTTACCACAACAGTTCTCCATATTTATTTAAAAATATCAAATAAAATATATCTATTTTAATTCTATTGTATATTTAACCCGTATCTACTATAATATAGTTGATCAGTAATATCTATTAAATTTTTAAAAATAGGATATGGAAGAATAAGCTATAGAGAACGGATGGATTAAGAAGCGTAGAGGGCAGTACAAATCAAATCAACAAGGCATTTTGATGAAAATGTACATAAAATAATATACGTTGTGATGAAAAAGAAGGATAAAAAGTCCACATCTCCTTTTTGAGATGATAGTGTTCATGGGTTCAGTCACTTGCAAAAGAATGGTCCCCCTTTGCTCAAAGCTTTGTCGTTTTGGGGGTTGGACCCCTTCCCTTTCTCTTTTTCCTCTACTCTATCCACCTTAGATGATTCCATTTCCATTTTATTTGTTTAAATCTCTAGTATTTGACCACAATATTATCAGTGGCAACATAATAAACACAACACTCCCAAGCAATAATTAAAGCGACGCTTATCATAGTCATTAATATACATTTAAACCAATCCACTACTTATTTACTATTAAAATATGCTAACATCTTTATAACACATGAAAGCTTGTGTTTTCTTTAACCCAGAAAAAGGTGGGACACAACTCCACCCATCTAAAAAAACATCATTAAAATGTCCAATTTTAAGCATATGATCAAATGGACTCCATGAATTCACTTATTATTTTAATAGAGTCAAATGAAATATAAGTGTATGTACATATAATGATTCAAATAAGGTATTCTTCCAAATTAAATTGGTATTGAGCTGGGGTCGAGGATAATTAAAAACTTCTGGAAGGCAACTTTAACATGAATTGGTCCAAGTGGTCCTGTCGGTACCATTTGTACATGAATGTTTGTTTTTTTTTTTAAAAAAAAAACTAATCATCATTCATAACAGAAGAAGCAAGAACATCAAAGTTGGAGGGTTTAATTGTGGAAGCCTAACAAAGAAGAGAAATGTATGTACTATGTGTGTGTATATACATAGTCGCATATTGCTTTCAGGAAAAGGACTATCATGGTAGTCTTTGCGGAAATGATTAGGGAGAAAAAAAAAAAAGAAAAAAAAGAGAAAGTCACAAGGAACCGATGTCCTTTTTAATCTTATTACAAAAGGAAAATAAAAGAATCAAATCTTTGCTCCACTGGGCTTGAGAGATTCGCTTAAGCTGGACAAAGTTTTAATTATTATATGTGCCAGTTGTTTTCTCTAATTTATTTTTATTTCTATTTTTACGCTGTTAATTATTTTTTACATATCATTATTCATATAGATTATTTTATTTTATAATTTAAACACATTTTATTTTTAGAATGAAAAATCATTTAAAATTTAAATGAAAGATGCACATTGACCTGATGCCATGAATTTATAAGATGGTATTGAAAGCAGGGCAGAGTCATGAGATGATTCCCGGGTAAAAATGTGCCAAAATTATATATATATATATATATATATATATGTCTAAAGTATGCATGCTTGTAAGTTTGGTGTACTCGAACCATATCATTTTTTATAAGGCATTTGATACGAAAGAGATTGCAAGGAAGATACGATCAGGATTGTATTCCGACTTCAAGATTATTTAATCGGAGATTAATTAATTAATAATTCGTGTCCGCTCCATACTTTGTGCAATGAACCTCCCACTCCCACTTCGAGGTTTGTCCAACTCATACTGAATTAATTAATTAATTACAAATGTTTTATCTAATAATTTAATACCATGGAGCAGTTTTTGACCTCCAGGATATATAAACATTGCAAGCTCAAGAATTCTGACGTAGGACGATGGACGGATTTGTACAAAGTGGGGAACTGCAGGAGGGGGACCACTGCCACCAACAGAGGCCATGGAAGATCACCGGGAAGCCACCTGCAACCACCTGTCCATGCGTGATGAAGAGCAGTGGCGGTCGTCGCAGAGAGGACATGATCTTCATTTATTCAACTGATAATTTTCTTGTTTACTTTTCTGTTTCTTAATTGTATTTGTATTAATGGACTTGAATCCATGTATTAGAACATGTAAAGGATTTAAATTAATGGAATTATATATAAATATATATATTTGGGAGGTGTGGGTCGCGTTTAGCAACCCACATGGCCGACATCTACATTCTCACACTTTGACTGGCCCCCAGTTCTTTTTATCGTCAAATTGCCTCGTCCCCCTCCTGGCGAATTATGGTACCAAATGAGACCCCCCCTATTCGACGAATCTCATGTCTGCCTAATCCCTCGACATAATTCACACATGAGTTGCAATTTCTTCCGCGCCCAGCTTCGTCTTGCCCTGTTCCTTTCGTGTAATTCAATCAATAATATGTTGAGATGGAGATGAAAATATCGTTGCCGCAAAGTTATGGAATTTAATGCGAATAATATACCAGAAAAAACATTGATATATTATACGGAAAATATTAATTTGTTTAACTAAGCACATGAAAACTTACGTAACCACTAACCGAACACGTTCACTGAAAAGGACTCCACCCTTCTTCTCTCACTATATTCAAAATTCTTTTTTAAAAAAACAAAATGTATTTATTAACTGTATTTTTCTGGTAAATTTAAAAAAATAATATACGAAACATAAAGTTGATAAAATTGGCAGAGTTCATTGATGAATTATTTACTGAATATAGGCCTGTGTGGATTTCGTTGGCGTTTCAAAACTAAGGCAGTTTGGAGCAGAGGAAGGACGTTGACATGGAAAAATCCAGGATTGAGGATGATGGCCCTTAAGAAGAAGGTGCAACCAACCATTGAAGTGGGTCCCTCCTGCTGGCTTCCCAGCTTTTAACGATTTGGGTTCCAAAGAAAAGGAGAAAAAACAGATATCAAATTGATATGGTGTCCGTCACGCATAGGATCATGCAGAACTGGATGGAAGAAATTTCAAACGTAAAAAATAAATGCATATAAACCATAATAACGAATACATGGAAAAAATATGATGAAAAATGGTATTTTATGAGGAATATATGTGGTGGGATGGAAGCTAGATCGAAGGAACTCGATTGTCTGGATCCATCTTCTTCACTAAATCATTGCATCCCATTTTTTATTATTATTATTATTTTATTTACGTTGGGTAAAAGGAAGAATTAATTTTTGAAAATGACGGAAATTACAATCCATATTTCTGATACCGGGTAGAACCAATGATCATAAAGATAGAGGAGAAGAATACTTGGTAAAAACAATTAAGTAAATTATTATTATTATTTAATAATAAAATAGTAAAAAGGAGAAATATAGTTGGAAAAAGGTGGGGGGGAAGATACAGGTAAATTAGGTGGGAATGAGATCCATTCCTTGTTGCTGTCCCTTTCTCAAAGATATTTGATAGCGATTTTCAATATTTTCGGATTCTTTCTCCCCTCCCTCCTCTTTCCCCTTCAGAATTTCATCCAATATTATTATTATTATTCCCCTCCTAAATCATTCAAATATTAACAACTCCCCTGCTTTCACAATAATGATATTTTTTATTTAATTGACATTTTCTCTCTCTAAATATTTCATTCTCTTCACTTGCTAGTCAAATTGTTTTTAAATTTTTTCCAACTTGTTTTTTAAATAATATTTATTCAATAATTTTTAACTGCCGGTTGAAAATTTTAAAAAAATGTTAATGTCAACCACGTTGACTTGATGGCAATATTTTCTGGAATTTCATGAGGCAATTATGTACTTGAGATTTCGTTTTTTTTTAAAAATAATTAATTAAAAGGCCAAATCCAATTTTAAATAGAATATTAGCATTACCATGCTATTTTTCATTCTAAATAGTTCAAAAAAAGAAAAATATTTATTTATTATTTGAAGTAAAATGTATTATTTGAAAATTTTATGTAATATATATTGAATTAAAATAAAATTCAGATACAATAATTTAAAATGAAATAATAAAAAAAAGAAAAAGAAAATGGAGTATGAAAACAATATAAAAGTCCTCATGTACTTTTTTTTTTTTTGGCTTTAAAAAATGATATAAGATAAGAGAGGAAAAAACAGTAACAGCAATAATAATAGTAATGGAGGAATAAAAAAGAAAGAAAAATAGCAGACAGAAAATGGATGGTGAAGGATTATAATAATAAAACAATAATAGTAATCAAGAAAAGCAAGGTAGAAAACAACAGCAAGAATCGCCTTGCATACATTATTGAAGTACACAAAGCTTTTACTAGAAAGAAATTTCTTCTTTCTTTCTTTCTTTCTTTCTTTCTTTCTTGATCATCTTCTCGAGTTCCTAATTGCCATTATTATTGTTAGTATTAGCATAGATATTTATACTTTTAAAAATCAGTTACAGGTACATTGTCCCCTTCACCAACCTATCTTACCATGATCTTCTTCTTCCTCTCTTTTAAATAAACATTTTTTGTGTTTTTTTTTTGCCTGCTCGTGCTTCGCTGTGCATGTTCTTCCGGTCAATCTGGTTTTTTTTTTCTTTTAAAAAAGTGTTGTTAAATGTTAAAGACTTCTTTTTTAGTATTTCTATATTGTTAAAGAAAAGAGTAGCGAACTGTGAACGTGCTCTTTTGTCTTCTTGCTCTCTCCCTGTCTCTCTTTCTCTTCTTTGGTCTGTAGTCTTTGGTTTTCAGTCTTTAATCTTTAGTAGAAATCTTAACATGAACCCCAAAACAGAGTTTTCACGCCTGGTGATTAAAATGATTGTTGTGGTTCTCTGTTCTCTGCAATTTGTTTAGAGGGAAAACAGAAAAGAAAGCAAAGACTTGTCTTTGGAATTTGAGCTGTTCTCATTTTTCCTTCTTTTGAGAGCCATGCTTGTCTCTTAAACAATTGGATCAACTCTTTTTTATATTTCAATTTCTTGGAATGGGTATCTAAAGGAGGAGAGTGTAGATTTGTTTATTTCTCAAAGTTTTATGCTTTTCATATATATATATATATTTTCTGCTTTTTGGTTTTGGTTTTGAATCACGCAAAACAATGCTATTGTAGATGTTAATCCATTTCTTGTCAAGTAAATCCCTTTTCTTTCTATATCAGATAAAAGGGTACCTGCAAAAATCGCCATTCTTTTTAAAGGAACTTCCCTTGCATAAATAGCTTAGAAGACTGCATGTGGGTGTTCTTGGTGACTTTCCTGGTTAGATATGAACTGGGTAGCGGATAAAAGGAGAAGAAAACCAAACAACTTGAAGAAAGTGAAGTGATACCGTTATTGTTCTATATTTGTTGGTAGCTTGTTTCTTTGTTGATTCCTATGGCTGTGAAGCTGCATCAGATCCATCACCACCACCACCATCACCACCATCACTCAGTTTCCGTGAAGGTTAGTGAGCAACAGATGGGGATGAAGGGCAGTCACACGTTTATACAAGCTCATAGAGCTTGGCTTCCTAAATTGTTGGTGATTTGGATCATATTTGTGGCATTTGTTACCTATGCGATATTCAGCAACATGGATGCTGATAATAAAGTAAGGAGAAAAGAAATGTTGAGCAGCATGTGTGATCAAAGAGCAAGAATGCTGCAAGATCAATTCGCTGTTAGTGTAAATCATGTTCATGCTCTAGCCATTCTTGTGTCCACTTTTCATTACAACAAGAAGCCTTCTGCAATCGACCAGGTTTGTGTCCCTCCCTAGATTCTGTGAAATTCCTCTTGAAGTTGTTAAGCTTCTGCTTGATTGCTGATAAATGGGGGAAGAAAGAAAAAGGAACCAAGGGAAATGATAGTCTCAATGTTTATTTGAGTTTGTATGTTCGAATTTTGTTTTTCCTGCCCTTGTAATTGTGGAGGATTTGATTCCTGGGAAAACTTTCCGCAAAATAGGTTCGACTTGGTCAAATATTCCAATAAAACTAGTTTTGCATTGATGATGCACAATTTTTTGTGTTTTTTTCTTTGTGATTGTGAACGCTGAAATTTTGATTCTTGGAAATGTTCAGGAAACATTTGCGGAGTACACTGCTAGAACATCATTTGAGAGGCCGTTGTTAAGTGGCGTGGGATATGCGCAGAGAGTGGTTAATTCAGAGAGGGAGGAATTTGAGAGCCGACATGGTTGGACAATCAAGACCATGGAGAAAGAGCCTTCACCTGTGCGAGATGAATATGCGCCAGTGATATTTTCTCAAGAAACTGTATCCTACATTGAATCTCTTGACATGATGTCAGGGGAGGTAAATAAGCCATGAATTTGATTTGGTTTCATCTGTTCTTTTCCTGATTGGAATTAAACTAGCATTATTACCATTGCATGTAGGAGGACAGAGAAAATATACTGAATGCTAGAGCCACTGGTAAAGCTGTTCTAACAAGCCCCTTCAGGTTGCTAAATTCTCATCACCTTGGTGTGGTGTTGACATTTCCTGTTTACAAGTCTAAGCTTCCTCTGAACCCCACTGTGGCACAGCGTATTGAAGCAAGTGCAGGGTAAATTGTTGAAACTCTACATTTTGCCTCTGCTTGAGATTTCAGTTTCCATGCAACAAAAATATCGTAAGATACTTGTGAGGTCGCTGCTGTTCAATAAGCTGTTTAATCAGTTTCAGAAATAATTTGATATGGCATGTATTTAATGGTTTGCTGTTCTATGTTCCCGCATTGATGCTGGCAGCGGAAGTATTGAATGAGTAAGAAATCATTGTATTCTGTTTCCACGAACATTGGTCAAAGCACATTGTATTTTGCTGGAGCTATCAAAGAACATTGGTCAAAGCAAATCTTTTAAAATTCCATTTTTCTCATGAGCATGCATTATTCTTACTTTATGTCAGATTTAAGGGTCTGTTGCAAATTCATTTGCATCAATGCTTCAGAGCATAAAGTTACTCTGGTGGATCTCTTATATAGTCATTTGTTTGCTATGTTGGAATTTTTTGATGTTCTTGTTTCTTAATGAATTCCCCTTGAAAGCAGATACCTTGGTGGAGCCTTTGATGTTGAATCTCTTGTTGAAAATTTACTTGGACAACTTGCTGGGAATCAAGCAATATTGGTGAATGTCTATGATGTAACTAATGCTTCTGATCCATTAATCATGTATGGTGTCCAGAATCAAGATGGTGATATGTCTCTTGTGCATGAGAGTAAGCTTGATTTTGGAGACCCATTTAGGAAGCATAAGATGATATGTAGGCAAGTATATCCAATAATTTATTATATTTCTTCCAGATGCAATAGTTCTTGCTTTCAACATGCAAAGGCATTTATTATTGGATTCATGGCAGGTATCATGAAAAGGCACCAACATCGTGGACAGCACTCACTACTGCATTCTTATTTTCCGTGATTGGGTTGTTAGTGGGTTATATCTTGTATGGTGCAGCAAATCATATTGTTAAGGTTGAGGATGATTTTCACGAAATGCAGGAGCTGAAAGTTCGTGCAGAGGCTGCTGATGTTGCCAAATCCCAGGTATTTACTTGAAACATATTTTAATGCAAGCATAATTCCTAACTCTTTTAAGAGTTGTAACATGTTTTCCATTCATTTGTTGATGACAGTTTCTAGCTACTGTCTCTCACGAAATCAGAACACCAATGAACGGAATCCTTGGTAGGTGTCAGATCTCTTTTATATATTGGAGTTAAAGTCTATTCTACATGCCTATGCCTTCACAATCGGCTACATATTTATGTATGATTGCAGGAATGCTTGCTTTGCTCCTGGATACTGATTTAAGTTCAACACAGAGAGATTATGCTCAAACTGCACAAGGCTGTGGAAAGAATTTGATAACATTGATTAATGAGGTGCTTGACCGGGCAAAGATTGAAGCTGGAAAATTAGAGCTTGAAGCTGTCCCATTTGACCTTCGTTCCACAGTAGATGATGTTCTTTCTTTATTTTCTGAGAAGTCTAGACAAAAAGGTATTGAGGTAAGTCATGACACTGGATTTTATATCTTCTGCTACTGGCTAAAATACTTGCCGGTTCTAGGACTTGTAATTTACTCAAGTTGTAGCTTTGCTGACATTCTTGCTGTTATTCTTTCCCTTGGTTCCCTGGGACTTGATGTAAATGCGCTTGGAATTCGTGACATGTTGTCTGGTTGTGTGATCCCAAATCACGTGCCATACATTTGGGAGTCTAGCTGGCTGTGTTTGTTTCTGATAAGGTTCCAGAAATTATAGTTGGGGATCCAGGGAGATTCAGACAAATCATTACAAATCTTGTTGGCAACTCTGTTAAGGTCAGTGAATGAGTGGATTGCTCATATCGTGTTAACTTGGTATCCATTCACTTCATGATAATATGCTATGTAGCATATTCATTTCGCCTTTTTAAAATTCAATGCTGTGCATGGTTGCCTTGCCTCAAAATACTTTTCTTATAAAAGATTGTGACAACCGCTTTATCTTATTGTTTGGCAGTTCACTGAACGAGGGCATATATTTGTAAAAATTCATGTAGATGAACATGCTAAGGGAACAACATATCCAAAAGGTGACAATTGTTTGAATGGAGGATCTAATGATGTGATTGTATCTGGTGCTCGTCAGTCCAAAACATTAAGTGGTTTTGAAGCTGCTGATGATCAGAACAGTTGGGAAGTCTTTAAGCATTTAGTGGCTGATGAATTAAATGTTCTGACAACTAATGAAGACTCTGAGAATGTTACTTTGGTGGTATCTGTGGAGGATACAGGTATTGGAATCCCTTTGCATGCCCAGGATCGTGTTTTCACGCCCTTCATGCAGGCAGACAGTTCAACCTCTAGAAATTATGGAGGAACGGGCATTGGCTTGAGCATCAGTAAGTGTCTTGTTGAGCTTATGGGTGGCCATATAAGCTTTATCAGCCGGCCTCAGGTTGGGAGCACATTTTCATTCACTGCTTCTTTCGGGAGGTGCAAGAGAACGGCTCTTAACAAAATGGAAAAGCGTAATTCTGAAGATCTCCCCTCCAGCTTTAGAGGATTGAAAGCAATCGTAGTTGATGGAAAACCAGTTAGAGCTGCCGTAACCAGATATCATTTAAAGAGGCTTGGAATCTTGGCTGAAGTTGCTGGTAGTCTCAAGACTGCTAAGAACAGTTCTCTGAAATCCAGGTAAGTTGTCCCAGCTGCTAAGGACAGTTCTATTATACTCCTCCTATGTTGTACATTTTTTTTTATAAACTTGGAATTTCATGATAGAATATTTTTGATGGCAATAGTTTATTTTGACCAACAGCAGTACTCAGCCTGATATAGTTCTAGTTGAGAAAGACTCTTGGATTTCTGGAGAGGATGGTGGTTCGAGCGTGTGGCTACTAGACTGGAAACAGAATGGACACCTATTTAAACTGCCAAAGATGATACTTCTTGCTACGAACATCAGTAATGATGAATCTATGAAAGCAAAGGCAGCAGGTTTTGCAGATACTGTGATCATGAAACCTTTGCGGGCAAGTATGGTGGCTGCATGTCTTCAACAGGTGATGGGAATGGGGAAGAAGAGACCGCAAGGGAAAGATACGCCCAATGGATCTTCCGTCCTTCGAAGTCTGCTCTGTGGAAAGAAAATTCTGGTGGTCGACGATAATATGGTGAACCGTAGAGTAGCTGCTGGTGCTCTGAAGAAGTTTGGAGCTAATGTGGAATGCGCTGACAGTGGCAAAGCAGCTCTAAAACTGCTTCAGCTGCCACAGAGTTTCGATGCTTGCTTCATGGATATTCAAATGCCAGAAATGGACGGGTAAGTATCAAGGTTTTTTGACAGATCTATGCAGTCACCGAAAAGATTGACAACATGTCCTGATATATACTATTTTTCCTGCACTTGTTTTAGGTTTGAGGCAACTCGTCGAATCCGGCAGATGGAAAGCCAAGCAAATGAAGGAATAAACGATCAATCCATGGTAGAAGAAGGAAGTCCTAAACAAGTCAAGTGTCATGTTCCGATACTAGCGATGACAGCTGATGTGATACATGCTACATATGATGAATGCCTGAAATGTGGAATGGACGGTTATGTGTCAAAGCCCTTCGAGGAAGAAAATCTCTACCAGGCAGTTGCCAAGTTCTTCAGAGCCAAGCCCATCTCAGACTCATAACCAGATGCCCCTTCCTTCAGCCAGCCAGACACGATCTAAGTGGTAGAGTTCATCGGGTCGAGCCGTACCAGCAATTTTCCATCATCTGCTGGTGCGGTGTCGTCATTTGTGGACAACAAATGATAATTTCCGTGAATTTATGATTCTTGATCAACACCGATCTCAGGTTCGGGAAGTTATCACTAACCAACTTGATATTAACTTTGAGTAGAATCAGAGAGAGTACATGTATACAAGTACTAGTAGTACTAAAGGAGCTGCCATAGCCGACCTGTGTATAGATCCTGGAAAACGGAGGAAACAAACGGTGTAAATCATAATTTTTTGGTCTTTGTTACTTCTGAAGAAAGGGTCTGCACATGTTCATCCGTATTATCATCTGTTCTACAGGACTTTTGATGAATGGACATTTCATTACCCGAAAACCAAGTCATCCACCAAATGCATGCGCACATTATTTATTGGATGGACCGTATCAAAAACAGATTACTCCATTGGGTTAAATCCTCCATAAATTATGTGCCATCTTTGTATTCTGTAATTCACTTCTGAGGGAAAACAATCACTGTATTTCAACTCTATCGGGATATTTTTGAATCCAAGCCAGTATCTCCGTGTCATAGAAAGCATGTTTGAGCTTTAACAGAGGCAGAATACTTGAAAATGGAGTTTGAAATTACGATCATAAGACCAGTTGACCAAAATAAGTAAACATGTAAACAGAAAGGAAGATAAAAAGGTAGAAACAGGAATCTGATAGAGCTCAAAAAATCCAAATGATCAGAGCGTATCACAATTAATTGATAATTAGCGTTGGCTGCTTCTGTACATAACGTTTGTGTTTGACAATAATATCAAACTGACAAACACAACACCACCAAAATCCTCACACCCTTTTTTACAAATTTGTGTTTTCTTAAAGAAATCCATCATTTTAACTATAAATACTGTACATAAAATTGACTGAAAATAATATACGGTGAAAGGATGACTATTTATGGAGTTTTTGGCGGGCAAAGATTTGCATGATTGCAAAAGGATAAATCGAGAAGTCACCCGATCAAATAAATAAATGCAATTTGCCAATACCTTGATATCGACTTGACCGTATATTTTGGTCTTCTTTCTGCGTCTACCCTCTGGTAAACAGAGACACTCTACCCTCAAATGGCTGTTGTCTGAACAAATACAATGTTTATAGCAAAGGTTCATCGTTCCTATGATATAATGTTTCATGGAGTAACTTGATGCAAATAATAAGAGGATCGATTATGAACCTCTCCTCTAAGATAAAGTGTAATGTAAGGACAAACATTACAAGATAAGGGTGTTGATGGGTTATAAAAAAATATTCAAACAAATCACATTAAACTGAAATCAACTATTTACATGATTTCCAACAAGGTTGATGGATTTATTTTAATGTTGTAAACATATTGCTCGGGATTTTTTTTATGAATCAAGTTGGTTTATGGTACGTGCATAAATTTCCAAGGGGTATTAAAAGATATAAATATTAAATAAATTAAAGAAAACAAGTATATATGACGCCCCATTCATGCATCTATAAATGGCAGCAGGTATCGGTAATCAGTAGTTCATCATCACTTTCCCATCTTGTTTCTAAACAAACCCATAACAATGGCAGCATTCAACCATTCACTCTTTCTCTTCGTAGCAACCCTAATGTTAACCTTCTGCTTCTTCCCAAAAGAAGCTCAAGCCGACCAAGGCACTGCCACCTATTATACTCCATACATACGTAAGTCCCGTACTCATTCCATGAGGGATGGCTCAACTTTGCATGAGGCTTAAAGCTGAAGATATATATGGGACCTTTTATTTTATCATGTGTTAAAGAGATAAGATTTTATAGCTTCTATTTGCTATCAAAAGTGATCTTCTTCCATTTCATTGTTAACTTATAGTTATACAAAATCATGATTATGATTGCTTATCAAACTTTACATAAAACAGTAAGTTTACTAAGCAAACACGTTAAACCCATGCTGCTTCAAAATATGATTATTGCTGCAGAATCTTATCATTACACACATTCACATGATAAACTTAAAAACTAAAACTAACTGATAACATTACAGTAGAACTAAACAAAAACTAACTAAAACAACTCTTGCAGCATAATTCATTTAAGGAACAATGATTTTAACACTCCTCCTTGATGTAAGAGTTCAAACGCATTCCAAGTTTGGATCTTAATTCTTCAAACCTCTGTTTTTGCAAAGCTTTCATAAATATGTCTGTAATTTGATCTTCTCCTCTGCAGAAAATGATTGTGACTTCTTCATCCTTCTCAGCTTCTCTAATGGCATGATATTTGATCTTAATATGTTTCATTTTTCCATGAAACACATGATTTTTGATCATGGCCACAACTGACTTACTATCACAGAAAATCTCAATAGGCTTCTTCTGTTCAAATCCCAAATCCTTCAAAATTTTCCTCATCCATGCTGCATGGTTAATAGTAGTTGAGGCAACAATGTACTTTGCTTTTGCTGTGGACTGTGCAACAACACCTTGCTTCTTAGATCCCCAACAAATGATTGCTAAACCTAAGGAAAAACAGAAACCTGAAGTGCTTTTCATATCCTTAGTTGAACCTGCCCAGTCACTATCTGTGAATCCCCGTAGATTGAAAGGAACATTTTTTCTGTATAACGAATCATAATTTAGAGTCCCTTGCACATATCTGAGAATTCTTTTTGCAACACTTAAATGAGTCTCAGTAGGTTGATTCATATACCGTGAAAGAACACTAGTAACATGCATTATATCAGGCCTTGTAATTGCCAAATATAGTAATGAGCCAACCATACTTCAATAGAGAGTTTCATCTGCTGAGGTGGAATTTTCCTGTTTCTTCATGAATCCAGGAACTTGAGGTGTGGAAATAAGCTTGCTCTTTTCCAATTGAAATCTTTTCAGCAAATCCCAAGCGTACTTTTTTGAGAAAGAAATATACCTAACTTCGTCTGCATAATTTCCATTCCCAAAAAATAATAAAGATTTCCTAGATCATTCATTTCAAACATCTACTTCAACTTAAGTTTGAATTCTGCTATATGCTGCATGTTGCTACTTGTCACAAGCAAATCATCAACATAGATGGAAACTACAAGAATATTAATCTAATCTTATTGAATATATAGAGTAGCTTCATTCACACTTCTTTTGAATCCCAACTTCAGCAAATACTCATCAATTCTAGCATACCAGGCTCCTGAAGCCTATTTTAGGCCATAAAAAGCCTTCTTCAATAAGCACACACAATCACTTCCATCTGAGAAGCCTTCAGGTTGCTCGATGAATACTTGTTCTTGTAAATAACCATTCAGGAACACTATTTAACATCAAGTTGGCAGACATGCCAATCTTGGCTAGCAGCAATAGCAAGAATTATTCTGATAGCATCATACCTGGTTGTAGGAGCACAAGTTTTTGAAAAATCTATCCCAGGTTGCTGTGCATAACCTTTGAAAACATATCTTGCTTTATGCTTATTGACAATCCTATCAAGATTCAGCTTCACTTTAAATATCTATTTGGTACCAATGACCTGCTTATCAGTTGGTCTTGGCACAAGTGACCATGTGTCATTTTTCAAAATCATTTTAAGCTCTTCCTGCATTGCATTTTTCCACTCAAGTATCTTCATTGCTTCTTGCACATCAGTTGGTTCACAAGCTGCTACATTACATCTGTTGTATGCATCTGCAAGAGGTTTAGTGCCTCTTACAGGAAGATCATCAACTACAAGGTCATTTAGATCATTCATGACCAAGTTTGGATCAAGAGCAAAATTCTCATATCCAATACAAGCTTCAGTCTATTGAGAAACTTTATTTGCCCAGTCCTATTAACTAGCTTCATTAATCTTCACACTTTTACTTACATAAACTTTCAAGGTTTAAGGATTCAAAATCCTATAGCCTTTAGATTCTGAGTTGTACCCTACCAGAATACCTTTTTCAGCTCTAAGATCCAACTTATTCCTTTTAGCTTCAAGAACCAAAGAATAGCAGACACTTCCACTTTTCAATGTGCAACAAATGGTTTATAACCAAACCATAACTTAAAGGGAGTTTTCTCACCATTCGATCTAGTAAGTAACCGATTTTGCAGATACACAATAGTATTTACTGCTTCTGCCCATAAGAATTTTGGAAGCTTTTTCTCAAACAATAGACATATGGCCATATTAAGCAATGACATTCTTCCTCTCGTTAACTTCATTCTATTAGGGTGTATAACTCACAGTGAGCTAATGATGAATGCCATAATTTCTCAAAAAAACTTTAAACTGATTAGAGGTATATTCAGTTCCATTGTCAATTCCTAAAATTTTGATTTGAGAGCCAACTTGTTTCTCAACACTAGCTTTGAAAATGAGAAAACAATTAAACACTTCTAACTTCTGCTTCAAGAAGAACACCTAACAGTATCTCAAGAAATCATCAATGAACAGCAAGGAAAATCTGCTTTCACTATAAGAGAGTGTAGACATAGGGCTATAGACATCTAAATGTATTAGTTTTAGTTTAGAACTAGATCTCCAAGCTTAATCAACAGGAAAAGGAGCATGATTCAATTTACCAAGCTGGCAAGCTTCACAAACACTAAAACTTTCAGAGATTGGATTCATACCAGTGACCAAACTCTTATTCTGTAACATCCTTAGAGTCTTCATATTTGAATGTCCAAACCTTTTATGCCATAGGTTTATTTCTTTAGATATATTAAAGCAAGCTTCAAAGTGAGTTGATGTTTAATTCAAAGGAAAACATCTCTTGTTCATCTCAATTGTGAACACTTTAGATTCTTTAGGATCTTTAACCTCACAAGCTTTATCCTTGAATAACAAGGAATAATTCTTCTCTAATAGGTGACCCACTGACAAGAGATTCATACTTAAATCTAGAACAAATAACACATCTGAGATAAGTTTGATACCTGTTGGAGTTGTTACTGTCATAGATCCCTTTCCTCTAACTTTAACCAACCTTCCATCACCAAGCTCCACTTTAGAGGTATATGTTCTGTCGAGGTTCTCAAAACATAATAAAATAGCAGTTATGTGATGAGTACAAGCACTATCCATAAGCCAAACTTCATTGGATTCTGTACAGGCAAGACATTCTTCAACTTCAGAGATAACAAAGCCTTTCTCTTCCTGGTCTTGTACACCTTCAAAAATTTGCACTACTTGAGCTTGAGAAAGTTACCCTTGTTTATTTAGACAAATTTTCTCAATATGCCTAAATTGTTTGCAAGATCTACATTGTACACCAGGTCTGCTCCAATAGTAATTCTCACTATGATTTGTCTTCTTACAATGAGGACAGTGTGGGTACCTGCCATAAGGAAACTTCCTGCTCCTCTTATCAAACTTTTTAAACTTCTTTTTCTTATCTCTTTGTGCTCTTTGAGAACTTCCTTCCTGAGGCCTGCTCTTCTGCATAGCAGCAAGTGCTCTTTCATTTACACTTTCTTCATCTCTGCATGCCTTCCTTAACTTAAATGATTGAAGAGCATTAGTTAATTCAAAGAGATTGATCTTTGACATGTCCCAAGAATCTTCCAAAGATGAGATCTTGGCTTCAAATTTCTCAGGTAAGGTCACCATTACTTTCTCTACAACTCTTCTTTCTTTAATCTTCGCACCCAATAACCTGATTTGATCAACTATATTCATCACTCGATCTATATACTTCTGTACCTTCTCAGTCTCCTTCATCTTCAGTAACTCAAACTTTTTCCTCAAGTTATAAACTTGCATCTGCTTGTTCTTATTTGAACCCATGTAATCAGATGGCAACTTGTTCTAGGCTTTATGAATAGTTTCACAAGCTATGATCTTGGTGAAAACAGCATCAATTAAGGCTGGCTGGATTACTGACAAAGCTCTGGGACCTTTCAAGGACTCTTCTTCATACTGCTTAATCTGATTAAGTGTGGGATTTTGCCTCAAGGTTAGCACTTCCTTTTCTTCTTCAACATACTACCACAAACCTTGTCCACGAAGATAAGCTTTCATTTTTACAGACCACAAGTAATAGTTTTCCCCATTAAAACAAGGAGGAGGAAATGAAGAGCTTGAAGACATTTAAGGAACAAGGTATTTAAAGAGTTTTTCAGAGTTTAAAAATCACAGTCCCTCAAGAACATGTAAGCTCTGATACCATATGTTAGAAATAAACACTTGAACACTATAATGTTAGGCTGTATAACTTAGAAGAAAGATAGAGTTCCTTAAGAAAAAACAAGAAATAAAATTTTATAGCTTCTATTTACTGTCAAAAGTGATCTTCTTCCATTTCATTGTTAACCCATAGTTATACAAAATCATGATTATTATTGCTTATCAAACTTTACATAAAACAGTAAGTTTGCTAAGCAAACACGTTAAACCCATGCTGGTGCAGAATCTTATCATTACACACATTCACGTGATAAACTTAGTAACTAAAACTAAGTGATAACATTACAGTAGAACTAAACAAAAACTAACTAAAACAACTCTTGCAGCATAATTCATTTAAGGTACAATGATTTTAACATCATGGCAATCAATATGAGAGTTTTGAGGCCTAAAGTTAAGTTGAATTTTGATGAATAATTATGAGAATTAATGACTCTATCGGCTCGGGCACTGATAGATGGCCTTTTACTTTTCTTTTGTTGAAGCTGTTGAAAAAGAACAAGTGCAAATGTTTTCATTTTACTTTGGTCTGTGTCATCCATCTTCTCTAACGTTTTTATGTAATGGAAACATGCATGCAGCATCCTCATGTTTTGGGAATTCAGAGCAAGGCCTGATGATTGCAGCAGCAAGTGATGCCTTATGGGACAATCGAGCAGCTTGCGGAAGACAATATAGAGTGAGGTGTTTGAGCGGGACAAATCAGGGAGACCCTCATCCTTGCACTGGCAATTCTGTCGATGTGAAAATCGTGGACTATTGCCCGCCAGGATGTCGAGGCACCATTGATCTATCTCAAGAGGCTTTCGCAATCATTGCTAACACTGACGCTGGCAAGATAAACATATCTTTCAATCGGTAATTAGCCTCTTCTTTCGCCTCACCTTATCATTACACTAGAATAATACAAACATATTGATATCGGTAACTAAACATTCATTCATTCATATTAAGTTTTGTTTATGGGATTTTGCTTGTGTATGTGTTTATACAGTCTGTGAAACAACCAAAGGATCGATGTGCAGCTGCTTCTTGTAATATGAATAAAAACAGAAAGATGCTTGCATAACCAAAAAAATGAAAGCAAGAAGGAATTGGGTTTAGATGGACCAATTCTTCAATCAGCAATTAAGCAGAGGAAAGAATGTAAGAAATGGGCTTAGACCTCAACCCGTACGACCAATTCATATGCCAACTTGGGTCAACCTTAAACGGTAAGATGACAGGTCAAACTCCGCAAATATCATCCAAATTCAAGAAATAAGACTGTTCGACTTATTTCCAACAACCGTATCTATCCAACATCTATACAATCTTCAGTTTTAGATTGTTACTTTGCATTCTATTTATTATCAACATCCCAACAATATAATTCAGCTGGAGACTTCACATATCACATATCACGGCCGATCAGCCTGAACTTTTTGACCGTTCAACCTCCCAGCAATCTTCTATACATATCTCATTCCATGTGCTATAAATTAAATAATTTTGCCTATCATAATAAAATCCATATGTATTTCATAATGACATCACATTGCAACAAAAAAAATAATTCAATATATATATAGTGTGTTGAAATATTGGTGCCTTAATTGTATAAGAGTGAATAAATTGTACAACATTAAGAAAAGTTAAGCAATAATTAATATTATAAAGCTTGGATCTTTTTAAGAAATCAAAGTAAACATGTCCCATCATTAAATTAAGGTGGCTGTAAAGCTGGTGCATGTGGGGAGACCGGTGTCCGTTGTTCTTCAATTTTCAGGCAACTTCCTGATCGTAAGATCAAACATATATAGCTTAATTATGATATTTGTTTATTCTAAAGTTTTGACTTATGCTTATTGATCATCACAACAACACGACATTACCCAACGAACATGTGGCTTATTCAAATCCAAAAACAAACATTTGCAACCATGTTCATATGCAATGGAATCTGAGTAGAAAATTATCTACATTTTTATAATCTTGTGTCTCTCTCTTTTTTTTTTTTTACACGTAACGGTTAATCGTAATGAGTTTGTGATGGATCTTCTTTCTGTGGAAAACTGCTTTCATAGTAGATCAAAATGGCCTTTTCAGATCTTTGAAATCTGAAGAATCGATGCATTCCAATCTCTCCCTGTAAGGATTCAACAACTTCAATAACTCAGTTGTCTTCTCCTTCGTTCTCTCCCCACATCCAACTTGCAGCAACAGCAATAGCTTTTGAAAAGCACCCACTTGAAGAGCTTCGACAAGTACACTTCCAGTTTTCCTCTTGTCATTCTTGCAAAGCTTCCATAAAATAGACACGGAAATCTCTGTCGCTAATTCTGAAACTCTGTGGATCTTCTTAACGAGAACGGGAATTGTTAAGGAATGATCATAGGCCGTCTCCCTCCCTTCATCACTGCTACAGATTCCATCAAGAACACACAGCGCCTTCTCGCATACGCTCCTGTCAGTATCTACAAGCATTTCTATCAGAAGTGGCACCATTCCCATAGTTACGAATCTTGAAACGACTTTTGTGTTGGTAGGAGTCGATACGAGCATGTTGTATATGGTCACCAGTGAAGCTTTCGTAGCTGTAGGACAAATGGGTTCCTTAATCAGCTTAAACAATGCTTCTACCACTCCTTCAATTCCTGATAAGACCTCCACTTTTCTTTGATCCAACGAGACCAGTTCTTTAAGCATCAAAACTGCGTTTCTTCTTCCAGACAAATCTCCACCTTTCAAGATCCATACCAAACAATTCATAGATGGAGATGATACCAGATAGCTCTTAGCCTCTATATCAAGAGGAAGCATTATTGTCAAGCAGGACAAAATTTCCAACAATACGGCAGAATTTTCACTGAAAGATGCCCTTGAAAACACTTCGAAAGCTGCTGCCAATACACTGGCTGTACCATTGCTAACAATGCATCTCTTGTTTCTTTCACTTTCTTTCAATTGAGCCTTCAACTTGGTCACCAAATTTCTGCAACTAACTTGATCACCTGCTTTACAAGAAGCCGTAATCCTCGATTGAATCTCCATAACCTCCACAGAAGTTACAGGAATTCTGGGCGTAGGAATCCTTTCGATCCCGAAAGACTTATTCTGAACACACCAATCTTGAATCATTTTCCTTATGGCATGATTCGGTATAGGCTCAAGACTTGTCAAAACCTGATTTGTAATAGGGCAAGTAACATTGCCACCCTCGATCCACCTGTCAATACTCTCACGATCATAAGTAATCCCTGTGGATAAAGTCACCGGATCTTTCATCAAATCCAAGGATATGGGGCAGCGAAAATGGTTGGGTATGGTGAGCTCCATGTCCCCGTTTTCCATCTCCAGGCGGGCTTTCCTTGCGGCCCTTCTCTTCCTCCACGTAGAAATCATTGTATGGCAGTAATAAGATGAAGAAAGCTTGTAATGTGTATATCAGGTTGAATCAAAAATTCACAGAAAGGGTTTTATGGTACGATGCTGTTAATAATAATTATGATATAGTTTGATAGCAGAGGGATCGGATAGTCTAGGAAGGAGATTAATATATATGTATATAGGTGCGTGTTGGTGTGTCAACGGACGCGGTTGTTCAACATTCAAAACCAAGGAAAGTATAAAATGATAAAATAATACGTTGGTAATTGTTGATGAGAGTTTTGATTATTTGACCATTGACGTTTGAAAAGGCTGTGAGAATGGTGATGATTTCAGAAAAGATTGGAACGGATCAAAACTTTGAAAATTAAATTAAAAACCAGCCAACTCTGAAGAGCCCCTCATCATCAGGGTCGGTGTGGAAAACTCCCCTCCTCGCTCCATGCATCCGCATGTGAGACACGCTTCCTTCTCTTTTAAATTAGGATTACACTCCCTCCCAGTTCAACAAATAACGCGATCTAAACGGGCAACCATGTTGCGTTTCGAAGATGAATTTCCCGGTTCACGCGGGTTTTACTCGGCAAACCTCCCACTACGAGTCTTCTCTTCACAGTTCATATCTCTTATTTTACTTTATTGATTCTACTCATAATTTTGGGAAAATGTTTTTTAAAATAATTTTTTAAAAAAGGAATGTTCTTAGGAAATGACGGAGAGTTCACATTTGTGGTCTCCGCTTAACTAAGTTGAGCAATAATTACTGGTTAATTGAGTTGAACGATGGACATGTAGAAAATCATGACTTCCATTGCAACAGAACTTGGAAACATTAGGTAAGGGACTCGGGGCAGTAAGTAGAATAACCCTTTTTTTTTTTTACTTTCCCTTGTATCGGGTGTGAAACAATTCAAAATGAGTAGGCTTGGACGAGAATTGACGATCCATTGTGTTGCAAAATGTTGAAACCAAGCCATCAATTGTTGACCGAAAATGCAAAATCAAACTCAAAGACATGGTTAGCTGTCCACCATACAGGCAGACACCCAAATTAAGCCCATGGCTCGTGGTGGGTTCATTCCCCCAGCCCATCATTGCCTTGTGTCCTGTCCTCTCTTTCCTGATTATGGTACGAGAAATGCTCCTGGTATTTACCTGCTAATTCATACTCATTCCTTTCATTTATTAGCATGTTTTAATAAAATATTTAGTGAACAAAGCGTTCTTCGCGTTAAATAAATATTGATTAAAGAAGATTAATACTGAAATAAAATTGAAAATTTTATTATTTTCCACAATAAATTTTGTAAAGTGGGTAATTTAAAATTGAAGGGAGGCCAACGATGTTCTACTGAATTTGCTAAAGTTTTGATCACAGCCCCCATGGATATTCAGGATTACTTGCAGGCCATGCATTGCAATCTTGCATGTGATAACGAGGCTGACGAAACGCATCCAGTGATTTGGAATTGTACACTTGAATTTCCCATTGATTGATTTCCGCTTCTTCTGTTCCTTTCCCTTTATCCTCTTCTCTGTTCCCTTCTTCGTGGCCATTGCTAAACCCACTAGAGTACACCGCTGAATTACAACGAGAATAACGAGAAAGATCGAGTGATTCATCAAGCAACATTTCCCAGTTGTCATTTTCTTCATCTTCTAGTTGGATCAATGGTGCCATCATCTCTTCATAACAGTTTTCTTCAAATTTCACCCACTTATTGCCACTCACTGCAATATCATCTCTTCTTACGAGTTGCATACCCTTCTCATCATCTTCAGTCGAGCTCAATGACTTTTCAGACCCATTACATGAAGATGGAGAAGTAGTAGCAGATGATGACGACTGATCTGTTAACTGCCACATTCCATTCAAGAAATTCTCCAGAGCTCGAATTTGTATATCTGGAATTCTTTCGATAATAGGATATTCGTATAAGCCACACAACCCATTTTCCTTGCACCATTCGTAGAATTCGCATAGCCTCTCAGTTTGGAATGCCGCTTTCTTGTATATACCGAAGGACAAGATACAACTCCTGTATGGCAACTGTATTAAGCTATCCAATACCACTATTATTTCCTTGCGAAATGCGAAGTAACAAATGAAACTATCGCGAACTATCTGTTTCATTGCCGTTTTCACTATAAAGCTCCTTACTACTGCCCCATTTGGCCTGCAATCCATCACTCTATCTATCAGGCTTTGAAGCTGTGGCAGAATTTCAAGCCTTTTATACACTTTCTTCAATTGGTCTTGTAAATTGTCAATCGACTTCACTTCTTCTTGGTCCTTGGCTTCCTCATCGTTCACTATCTTGTCCAAGGAAAAGCAAGCAAGCGCTTCATCGAGTAACTGGGCATATGCACAGACAAAATCGGTATAATCTTCAGGATTAGAAGACGAATCATCTCGAAACTGACACGGGTAAAGAGAGATCAAGCCGTTCGATCTAGCCCATAAAATTTCAGCTCGAAAAGGGCTATGCTCAGGCAAAGACCTAAGCAAGCGATGGAGAAGAAGAAGGCATTTAAGGGCAACTTTCCAGGAATGAGTCGCACCAAAACGACGAGCAAAACAAAGGGAGAAGGAATGAAAGGAAGAGAGTGAAATGGAAAAGATATTTAAGAGTTGATGAATGTATTTTTCAGGCAATGGCAAGTCATCAGGAGCAGTGGCTTTGACAATCATAAGATGAAGATCACAAAAGCCCCCAAGAGTAGCCATTTTCGCATACCCAACAGAACTATGCTCTTTTAGGGCACAAAAAACTTGCTTCAATCGCCTTTTCATGGTTACAGCTATATCTTTTTCATGAAAAGGAAAACAGAGAGGCAGAGAACTGGAGAGTTAGAAGAAATGGGAAGAAGGAGAATAAGAATTTTAGGCAGATGATCCCTTATAAGTTTAAAGTTGTATCTGCATCATCAACAGAATCTTTGGAATAATCGAACTGAAGATTCCTAAGAAAATCTGCTGTCGTTTTATGCCTTCAGGGTACGAAAGATCTGAAAAACTGAAGGACATGGAAGGGTAGGCTTGCTTTGCATGGCGCCAAAGGAAATTACACCATATATTGTTTCATAATATTAATATCAACCTCAAACTAAAATAATAATGCTTCATTCATTAATCTCATAAAAATAACAAAATTTACTTATTGAATTAGAATTATAATATTGTATTTAAAGCAATATAATAATAGAAATAATCCAATAAATGTCCATTTTTCTATCGAAATTGCAAAGGCGTGATGAGGATAAGATATTTTTCAGTTATTACAGTTATTGCCAGGAAGATAGATCAGTCACTATCAGAAAATAATTTTCAAAATTATTCATTTATCTATTTCAAAACAATTTAAACGATGATATCTAGTTAAAATGTTTTGAAAAGAAAAGGATAAACCTGAGAAGTAACCACCTCAAAAAAAAAAACAAAGATTCTGATAATAATTTAGGATTTTGCTAGTTTTGAAAATGGAATTCTTTGAGAGGTAGGACAGCCTCTTTTTTTTCATTATTATTCATCCTCCTAGTTGTTCCATTCTTTATATTAAACGGAGGGACATTGAAGACATTTCACTTCCCTTAATTAAAGCTGAATTGCATGATTTATAATCTCCAAATTGCCGACTTGTTTGAGAAATCAGTGGCCCTATATATCCTACAATCTTATTAGTCAAACTACAAAGATGTTACTTTTTCTATGGACCATTGCTCTTGTTCTTGACACATCAAAATGGAAAAAAACATCCCAACAAAATGTGGCTACGGTTTACATGCTTAACATTTTTATATTTACCGGTTTCGGTTGTATTCATCTGATTTTTATTTTAACTCGATTTTTTCGATATGGGAAATAGCTTATTTCCTTTTTGGAAATGAATGAAAAAGGATAATTTTGGTAAGGCAATTTGTATTAGAATGATTATTTCTAAAATAGGGGAGATATACATTAACCTTCCCGCCGTTGGTAGGCCACTTCTTTTTGCCTTGGTACTGAAACACTTCCTGCTTCTTTCCACACACATGACTCTTCCTTCTCTTTATTTTCTCCCCTCTTCTTTCTTTCTTCATTTTTTGCTTTTGATTCTCGCATCAAACCATCCTTTATATCACCCTTGTTATCAATCTTAAAGCCTTTCCTTTCCCTTCCCTTCCCTTCCCTCTCTCTTATTCATGTATCGTATTCCTTCACTATATTAGTACTTCAACTAGTTATAATTGTTACATCAGGAACAAGTTTGATCCCGGATCAAGAAATGGTATGTATATGTTTGTTTCACTAATTACGATTTGTTCGTTTAGAATTGATATTGATTTGAACTGGGTTGCAGGTAGGATGCAAGTTTTATGTAAATAAGAAAGGAGATTGGCTAAATGCTTTATTACAAAGCAAGTTCTTTGATTCATGTGATAATCATCAACATCTGAGAAAGAATGAGAAAAATGTCTTCTGCATGGATTGTAATCTTGATTTCTGCAGACACTGTGTTAAATCTCACTGTCTTCACAGACAACTTCAGATCTGCAAGTATGTTTACCATGACGTTGTTCGCCTTCAAGACATTCAACAGTATCTTGATTGTTCTAAAATTCAGGTTTTTCATTGATGGACATCTTGTTTATGTTAATATCTCTATAATTTTTGTTTATTCGATCATTTTGCTTATTGCTTAATTATATCCATATTAGCATAATTAAGATTTACGATACTTAATCTTATCTTGTCAAATTAATTGATTCACTCATGTTAGTAGTATAAACAATTAAAATTACCCATATCATTTTTTGGCCTACTTGGCAGATTTTCTGTACATATTAGTTTAGAAATTAGTATGATTAATGTTAATAGATAGAACGCAGAATGATGTATATTTTTCATTGAATGTTGGTGGTCGTAGACCTACAAAATAAATGGAGAAAAGGCAGTACATTTGAATCCAAGGCCGCAAGCAAAAGATGCTAAACCATCGACTAAAGCGAAATTTGGAGCTGCTTGTCAAGCCTGTGGGAGATATCTTCAGGACTTGCCCAATCAATTTTGCTCTATTGCATGCAAGGTATGCATTTATACAATATAATTATTCCATCTATGTAAGAACATGGGATCTTTTCAATGGGAGAGGACGTGAGAATCACAAGTGATTTCAGGTGGCATCAGTTTCAGAGAAGCCAAGAGAAGAAAATCATAAAATGATGACATTCTCGATGCAGAAATTTCCTCATCTTTCGTGGAAAGAGAGCGACTACATTAATGAAGAAACCCAACAACATTCATTCGATGAAAATGGAATATTGACGGATATGTCGGAGGATACAACAAGCAGCCAAGGATGGTTGATGATGACTCCAGCATTGAAGCCAAGAAAGCAACTGCGCAAAAGGAAAGGAATTCCTCGACGATCTCCTCTTTGTTAGAAATAGTTTTCAGAAAGATGACCAGAAACAAAGGGTAAGAATAAATTTTGATTCTTTTTGCCTTGATAAACAGTTTCTTTGGAGAGGTTGTACAGAATGAGTTGATGAGGGTATACAAATGGATCATTGTATCTATCTCTATGGAATCTGATGAAGTTTAATTAATTAAATCTCTTTGCCTTTCTTTATTCTTAATATAAACCTCCATAATATTCTTCCCCTTTCAAGATTACAAGAATCTTTGGTGGGAATGTTTCTCAGTGTGCTGGCATACGCAGTGTCTTCTCTTGGTCTCACTCCTTGTCTTTTTTCTCTTGGAAAATATGAAATTTGTAGCATATTCAATGAACCTTAAAATAAAAGATGGTAGGCTCGAGTTCATGTCGGTATTCATGCATATTTTCTTGTAAAAAATTTCGGAGACAACCCGAACTTGATACAAGTCTGCATCGATTTGTTAGGGCGTCAATAGATAGCGAGAGGCTTGTCATAATCTTTGTCAGAATGGGACTGGTGGCGGGACTCACATTCTGACCAGTATTATTCTTCTTTCTTTGGTAGTTGTAAGATTGGGACCCTTTTCTCCTTCCGTTATGGCAAATATGTCTTGTTAATACTGTGTTCATATGAATGTGGCAGACATAAAAGGCAGCTAAGAAAGGTTGGCATTCAATTAGTACAGTACTAACTTGACCAGCAACAAATCTGATGCTGAAAAAGCAACGCAGATGAGATCTACATATGAAATTCAAGTGGACTTTAACCCGTATAAAGATAATTACATGGGTGACTACTTATTCAGTTTTCCGATTAAACTATCCCACCAAGATGTAAAAGAATGTGGCATGGTTTGAAGGGTATGTGTGGGTTTGTTTATATGTGGTTTGACATTATGAGTGGTAAGCCAATAAGATTAGTTGTTGTTCGTTGTCATTACTCGGCTTGAGTGCATCTTTTTGTTTTTCTATGACATTCTTTTTGGAGTGCTTTTCTAGTATGTTTCTTCAAAATTATTAAAGCCCATCACTTGGGTCTTTTTTAATATTAAGCCTCTGATATATAACTTGAAAATAAAATTATATCGAAGTATATTATTTGATCAAGGTTATTGTTTAAGGGAAATCTTTGGAAAGACGTACATGAAGAGGAATCATACAAGGGTGAGCAGCACGTACATGGTGATATGTATACGTGACATATGCGAATTAATGGAGTGTCAGAGTGAAGCCTGATAATGGCAGTAATTTTTGACTACCATGATTATAGATACAACTCAACAGCCTTAAACCTGACTTCTTTCTTTCTTTCCTCGAAGAATCCGAGAACAGGCTTTTTCAAAAGTTAAGAATATTTTCCCCATAATTATAGATTTTTTTAAAAATATAATAAATGATTTTCAAGGATTTTTTTGTTATAAAAATGAAAATTTATATGATAATTTTTTGATGAATATGTATTAAATATTCCTTAAAATTGTTTTTCAATATGAAGGGTTGGGCCAGCCTCAGGCTTCCATGCCTATTCGACTAAACAATTTCACAGGCTTGAGTTCTGAGATGCAGTCAAGCCCAAACCGACGCTGATGTGAATGAATTTTGTGGCCATGATCCTTGTTCTCGAAAGGCTTAAAAGCTGTACTTGCAACAGCGGCTCTTCGATGCCTGTTTCCTGATGATTGGATAGCAATTCCCCTGAAGACAGATCTTACTCAACATCATTTCTCTGTGTACTTGCTCTCCTTGATCATAGGAGTATATCAATGAATGTTGATGAAGTGGTGGAAGTTTGCAGATGCCAAGAGGTGTGAAGCAAAGCAGAATTAAATTCCGAGGAGCTGACAACAACAGCCTGAAAGCTTTGGAGAAAGAGATGGCAAATCCTTAATCTCCAGCAGAAGTGAAAAGGAGTAATGGTGAGCTTCACAATTGACATCCTCTCATTTTAGATAAATTCTTGAAAGATTATTCAACACATTGATCTTCTGCATATTCTATCATTGCTTGCATGGTAGTGCAATAATTTAACTGAAAAGAGTACATAAGATAGATAACAGGCATTGATGTCAAATGAAGATTCTGAGATTCTCATAACCTTTAGATTTAGCAGGCATTTAGATAAAACCTGATATCTATTAAGACAATTGCAATTCACCAAATTGTTGAAACTTTAACTGCTACAAGAACCAAATTAAAGAAGCAAATTAACATCTGCTGCATGAATACAAGATGAGAATCTTATCTAGTACCATTATCTCTCGGAGGATGTGCATCTTGCAGCCAACTTCTTCATCCTGGAACTACATGTGCGACATAGAAAGGAAGTTGGAGGAGAAGCATCATCTTTGACGCTATTGCACCTAGTATGCTGCCAAACATGGCAAACATCACATGCCACCATTCTTTCTCCATCATCATCCTTTGCTCCACACTTACAATCCACAGTCCAATCATTATCCCCACCTTGATACCTTAGCTTTGTTTCCAAGTCCAGGCCACACCCTCTAACCCAAACCTGCATACCCTGCTCGACTCCACATTTAAGCAAATCTTGGTCCTCCCTTGCCATTAAGTCACCGATCTGTATATCCTTCACTACAAACTTATGCATTACACAGTAAGTGTCCCTCAACGCACGTTGAACTGTCAATTTGAGTTCACCAACTGTTCCACATTCTGGAACCATAACAAGTTCACCTGGTGGCAATGGCCGAGTTAGCTCATTCACCAACTCATCAAAACTTGGCCTAACTTGGCACATTAGCTTCAGTGATGCACCATCACTACTGCTCTTAAACTGCCATTCCTTAACAAAATGTTTGCAGTCTAGTATTACTCTGACAGCTATAGCAACTGCATGATAATCAGGATAGCCCAAGAAAACATTCTTGTACAAGAACAATAAATCTTTGAGAACATTTAATTCCGGCTTTAAATACGCATGTGATTGAGTTTTCTTTGTGGCTGTAGCTCCGTCAGAAACATCTTTAAGTGAGAATTCTAACAATTTGCTAACTGGTTTATTTATACGAACAATAACTTGATTGCCCACGATAACCTTATCAATGTGCTTTAAAACAAAATCAATCAAACCAGTATCGCCAATATGCTGTCTAACCGCATCTCTCAAGTCACTGCGAAGCATTGCAGTCCCAGTAGTTTCCAAAATCTGAAATATCACTTCCACTGCCTGCTCCAGTCTTCTTTTGGGCCATCTACCATCCAGTTCAGCAATAAAAGAAGCAGGTGATCGGTAATCACTTAGATGGCTATCCAGAGGAGTTTTGTTTTGATGGGTTGTTTCCCTTGAAGATTTAGGTGAAGATGAAGCCAATGCTCGTGCTGCTTTCTTTTGAACGAGTGGTTCAGATTCAAAAGCAAGCATGAAACGTACCAAGTCACTAATAGTAACCAACCGGGTCTCGCTAACATCGATATAGGTCTGAATAATTTGTGCAATCAACTCGCCTTGTTTTCTTTCAATAAAGTCGCTAATAATCTTGCTAAGCTCTAATGAACTAAGAATTTCAATAGCTCTACTGTATTCATGCTTCTTAATTCCAAAACTCCCACGGCATAAGTTATAACCCCATTTACCAAACCAAGAACGCCCGTATGCAACACCATAAAGCAATCTTATGTCCATTGTCCCTTTCTTTGACAAATCATGTACTGAAATATCACTGTAACAGAAATTGAAAGAAAACAATACAAATCAAGATTACCCAACGAACTTTTATCATCTCTATCGATTTGGTTTCTCAAATTCAAAGCTGACAGTGGGAACCCATCAAGAAGAAGAAAGAGAAGAGAAGTTCAATCGTACCGTGTTTCGAGGCATGAGCAGAGATGATCCCAGAGATCCATGAGTTCTTCACCGTTGAGATAATTAGAGTTAGAATCAATTTTAATGGAGAGTAAATGGCCAAATCCATTGCAGTGAACCACAGCGTGTAATAAATGGTTTTGAGGCTCGAGGGAATCTATCTTCAAGGGCTCGTTCCATTTATCATCATCAGGTATTAGTAGATGATAATTCCTTTTCGAAACAAAATGGTGACCCCATCCTACATTAGATTTAACGTCACACACATACAAATTAAAATCTCACAAAAAGATAAGAATAAAATCAGCAATTGACAAATAATTAGACCTTTTCTTTTCTTACGTACCGGCGAATCTACAGAGATCGCAAAGAGGAAGTTGCTGCCGGTGGGAAGAGGAAGAGCAATCATTAACAAACTCTTCAATGATAACAAATAAAGGGAAATCGACGCCGCTAGATTCATTAACAACAGAAGTGCACCAAACAGGGCTACTTCCTGCAAGTTTATAATCTTGAGGCTCTGCACACCGCTGTAGGAACTCTTCGATGTTTTCCCGGAAAGAACCGGAAAAGTCCATATCAGTGGAAGTATCGGTGGTGGCAGTGGAAGAGGAAGTTGAGAAGATGGCTTTTCGGCTTCGTTTTCTTTTCTTGCAAGCATCAACTACGGTTATCGCCATTTTTACGAATGAGAGAGAGAGAGGAGATGGAGAACAAACTGTACAGAGTGGGAGAGAGAGGTAAAATGAAAAAAAAAATTAAAGAAAAACAAAAAAAAGGGAGTTTCACGATTATTGGTTCTGGTGCCCTTTTTATAGGCGGGGGAATTTCATGGGGTAGAGCAGTAAGGGTGTTTCTGTAATTTCGTCCAATAGTAAAGGAAAAGTCTTCTAACTTGATTTTGTGGTTTTTTTTATCTCACGATCTTTTGTTCGCATAGATTTGAAGATTGTAGTGCGTCCATTTCAGTGAAGAAAACCCAGAGCTCGATGTAGAATATTTCTCTATGGTTGCTTGTTCAGAAAACGCTTAGTTTTGATTGGATTTTTTTCTTCATGTGAATTTTGCCGGGGCATTTTATATGTCGTGGCACCAATAGTATGGAAATAATAATAATCCTGTTGTTATTTAAACATGGGTGGGTGAGATATTAAAAACCAACTCAGCTGACCCATCAGTTGCATTGCTTCTTGCGTAAATTGTTTTTTTTTTTTTTTACAAAAGAAATTTGTGCAACTTAACATGCCATGCCTCAACCGAGCCAAGTAAGCGAATAGTGTGGATTACAGACTCTGTCTCTGGATATTTTATGGGCAGAAATCAAGAGGCATTTATGCTAGGTTGGAAAAGAATTAGATGTCTATAATCCGTGTTTTTTTTTCTTATTAGGATATAAGGAGCTATTGAATTTCCATTTCTCCAATGGCTTTGAGATGTAGGACGTGAACGGTAGGGAACAAAATGCGATGTTACAATCCATTGTTGGAATCTTCTAGCTTACATACTGTATCAGCCACTCCATTGTCTATGAAAATAAAATTTATATTAGTGAAATGTAAAAAAAAAAAATGGCGTAGGAGTCGTGAGTAGAAACGTTAAAGCAACTTTGCAGGAGATGATAGAATGATAACCTTTATACATTCGTGCAAGTCATTGTCTTCCGTTCTGATATGAACCTGCAAAGTTGATCTATTAATTAATATCTGAAAGCATTCATAATCTGAGTATAAGTCCAAATAAAAGTGTTTTCTGTCATGCTTATTTGAGACCGTTGAATGGTCTAAATCCTATCTATTCAAAGGCTTCAACAGTACATTTTACCTCAATGACCCGTTGGTAGGAATCCAGTTGCTCGCTTCGCAAAGAAGCCAAGATGACTAGGCCAGCTGCAACTGTGGAAGGCCAGTATCGAAGATGTTCGTTGACTGACAACGCAAGCCTTGCCAAGTAGTTAGCCGTCTTCTCCACCTCTGCATCAGCTCTAGCAGCTTTCAGATAGTACCTAAGATTCATTAATGTAAACAACGCATTATAATGCAAAAGTTCCATAAATGGATAGAATGCATTTAATTGAACTCTTGCAAAATTTAGATGCTATTTGTGTCATTTTAAAGCAGTAATTTAAGCGTGTGTTATGGAATACAAGATCTGAATCTGCACCTTACGGTGCCCCAATATCATGTGTACTAAGCCAAAGGAAATTACCACATGAAATTGTGGATTGTAGGCAAGAAGCATTGGAAGTTGAGGACCTCCTGCACCAGCCATTCCATGGCAACCACTTCTGTTCTGCTGTACAAGTTGCCCTCTACGTGGAATTTCTTCTGCCTTACACTGAAATAACCCAATGCAATTAACCTCAGCTAGCTACACAACTTGAATAACACAAACAATTAATGAATGGCACTAATGTTTAAGCAATCAGACTCGGACGTCTTGACTTCATCTAAGCAATAATCTTATAGCATGACAGATCGATTTCTCCTTCTCGCTTTCAACTTGGTATATCTAAAGTTGTATTAGAAGACATTTCCACTTGAAAGAAGAGGTAAAGGATAGAACAGTTTGGCGTGGTATAATTCTCCTTCCAAACATATGGGAAGCATGCAACTAAATTAAAGCCGATGAATGAACCATCATTAATGGTGAGGGTAGTACCAAATAAAGTAATCAAAGACAAATTACCAGTTGTACGGCTGATTTTCTTCAATTCTGATGGCCAATGCAAGACAGGCTACACCTATGGTCTGAAGGTTCCTTGTGTTGTTGAAGAATCCTTTGCTTAAGAACCTGTCCAGAAGGCCTACTCCAAGGAATAATGTTTCCGGTCGGAACTCCTTAAGAGTTGCTTGCTGTCGATGCAAATCAAACGGACTAACAAGATGAGAAAACTTAGATTAAGATGACAATCAATCTATCATAAATAAAATAAGTCATTTGATGGGTACTGCCTCCTTGCATAAGTCATGTAGTTAACGGAGTAATACTAAATTATTGAGGTACAAAATTAGCTCAGGAAATGCACAAGGATATATGAACTCAGTTTTTTCTTTTACAAACGTGTTCAGCCGTGGAGCGATTCAAGTGGCTAAACGACAAAAAAGAGTACTTGACAAGTAACAAACAGGGGAAATAACAACTAGATTTCTAGCCAATAGAAGAGGAGAGGATCAACAGATAAAACTCTAGTCCCCTGTAACTAGAACACCACGTTCATAATCACCAGTTTCAAAACCCTTGACGTATATGAGGAAAAAGTGTAAAGCCAAAAGATCTAGCTACTTTGACGTGTCGCGAGCTGATTTTATATGATGTATATTTTTAAATTTTTAATTCATGGAATAATTTGCTTTTACAACTGAAACAACTTGCCATGGTGCGAACAACGGCGATGATGAGCGGGTGATGAGTTATTTTAGAGAGCCAAACAAATCAAAGACCAGAAACTCACCTCAACAATCCAATGAACCATATGCAGTCGTTGCTGAAACACGAGCTCACCATACTCCGTCGTGGAACGATACAATTCGACGTAGTCATGCAAAAATAATTGCCTTCTCTCTCTTTCCCGCAGCCTTTGGTAGCTCTCTTCGTCCTCCTCGTCTTTGAACCTCACAAACTGTCATAAATAAGTAAATAAAGTGAAAACTGTTGACAAAGAAGTGAAGAAATTAAAACTATTAAAACAGTAACAGCATTCAAATAATTAAGGAAATGAAAACAACAGCCTCTGTTTGGACGGTCGGAAAATTAATTTTACTTACACTCAAAGGCTTTGCTTCAATAACTGACGATCTTATTGTGTCTAGAGAAATGCTCGATCTAAAGAACTGACGTCGAAACTCGAGCAATAAAGAGTAAGTACGTGACGGAGGAGAATCACATGAAGATTTCTCGGAGAATTCGCTTCCAGAATCAAAGAAAATGGACGGTGTATAATCACCTGAAATTTCACAGCCGTCCGATGAACTCTCCCGGAATACTTCAAATTGAAGCTCCGAGAAAGCCGACTCGTGACTAGAAGAATGCTCCGAAACGACGTCGTGGTAAGAGAAATGCTCTTCGCAAGCTAGATCAGCTTCATATCCTAAGCTCTTCGATTCTTGGTCAACAACAGACTCGTCGATCGAAACCGTGTCGTTCTTAGAAATCTCAGAGAGCTGCTCTATTTCAATTGACTTATTTCTACTTACTTTAGAAGCGGTTGAAACGACGTCGGTGGACAATTTATTAACTGAAACAGCAAAATCAACACCTGAATTAGATTCAACGCATGAAGACTCACTGACTTCAACTTCATGAACTCCTTTCTTCTTCTGGTTTTGCTTATAGTAAGATCTCGTAATCCTTCGAAACGGCATATGATTATCATTGCCGTCATCCTGCGCTTTTTTCCTCTTTGAATTTGATTCAACTGTAATTTTACTTGAATCGCAAGGCACGGAGTTCGTCGACCGAGATATAAGAATCGGTGAGATCTTTTGCCTGAGGCGGCGACAGCTTTTGGTCCGCTGCTTTTTCGCGATGCATCGTTCAGGTTCCAATTCTGACTTGAGTTTACGTAATCTGCGCTTCATTTCTTTCTGTTGTTTGTTTAGTTTCGAATTCAAAATTCACAGAGAGAGTTGCGAGTGTGTGTGTGTGAGGGAGAGAGAGCTTAGAAGAAGCAGTTATGGACGTTAAAGGAGTGGAAGTAGTGCGAGGTGTGTGCGCGCGGTTTTTATATGCTGTTTGTGGACCCAGAAGGGAGTCAGTTTCTTGTGACATCATTCACTCGCGGATGTGAGTGCCCTCAACTTCGATTAACAGAATAATTTACTGATATCAAGTACAAAATGTATTTTGCTAAATCGTTAAAGAGTATTCAATGTAATAATCACTCTAATACATTCGATGGATTCAGTTTCATTGTTGAATTTATATCTGCATATATATATATATATATATATATATATATATATATATATATATATATATATGGAGATATAAAATCAACAAAGAAACTGAGTCCATATATATATATATATCGAGATATGTCAGTTTAAATTATGT
>CANYBF011457146.1:0-52815 GCA_948192965.1 Dalechampia spathulata | reverse complement strand
TATATATATATATATATATATATATATAGTATGTATGTCTATTATTGAGTTAATCAAATAAAGTAGATTTATATTTATCTAGATTTAGTTTATATCTTTATATATATAATTAAATTAATTAAAATAATATAAAGAGTAAATACATTAATTAATTAATTAATTATATTATATTATATTAATTAGTTGGATTGATATATAAGAATGAGTGAGAGTTAATATCAATTTGTTTTATTGTATCCCAGAAGAAAAGTTAAAGAAAACAAATATGAATTAAATATATTTAAATATGATATATAATATATGATATGTAAATGAAGTTAATAAATATAAAAAATAAATAAAAAATAATTGTTTTTTCTTGACTTTTTTTATTTATATTTATATAATATTAATGGATTTAATTAAATATAAGATATGTATACTTGTTGGTGTATACATATCTATATATCCATGGACAATTAATTCTCTCTTGGCCACGCTTCTGCTGGTGGTCCATATATATGTGTGTGTGTGTGTATATATATATATATAGACACATGTATATGTATTATTTTGGTTGATTAGGGGAGACAGAAAATGGATTGGCATGGCAACTTCAGAACCTTTGTCTCTCGACCTGAGACGTCCTTTAACTTTCTCTGCAACTATAACCATAATCCAGGTTAGCTCTTTCCTTCTTCTGATATTCTTTTTTTCCTTTTAAATTTTCCATTTGCATGAGTGTTCATAATAAACTTGAATACTATAGACAAGTCACGGTGTATATGTTTCTTTTGCAGGAATGGATGTGAAGCACGCAACAATGGTGGAAACCCAACAAGGGCTGGTACCAATAATGGACAAAATGAGCTACGGAAATCAGGAGAAGAAGAAAAGACTGACAACTGATCAGCTGGAGTCATTGGAGAGGAGCTTCCAGGAGGAGATCAAACTGGACCCTGACAAGAAAATGAAGCTTTCTCGCGATCTCGGGTTGCAGCCAAGGCAGATTGCTGTCTGGTTCCAAAACAGACGTGCTAGGTGGAAAGCCAAACAGCTTGAACTCTTATACGATTCCCTTAAACAGGAGTTTGATCTCGTTTCGAAAGAGAAACAGAATCTTCAAGATGAGGTTAGTGCAAATCCAAAACATTAAAGCTTGAAATCCGCGGTTGTACTGTTATTTCTTCAGAATATGCTATCATGCTATCTCGGATGTTGAACTGGTTTACAAATAACCGAGTTAATCTGTATTATCGACATGAAAATCATAGTAAACCATTGTCATAATCATTGAGTTGAGTTGTAAGTAAGTCATGTTTGAGCAAATGCAGCTTATGAAACTGAAAGCAATGCTAAGGAGGGAGCAAGCATTCGGGAAGCAAGCGTCGATAGAGATCTCCGGGGAAGAGACAGAAGAAAGCACATCGGTTACAATTCGAAGCTCGAGCGGGAAGCCAAGGGGGGCGGCATATCAGAATCATCAGATTGGAGAGAGCAACTATCTGGTGAATGTTGAGGAATATAATCCAGTAACATCGCCATACTGGGGAGTGATTCCATCCTATCCGTAAAATCCAGACTAGAGAACCATTGTTGTAGTGATTTACCAGACCTGGAAGAGAGTAGTTTCAGAAAAGGTTTAAAGTATGTGTGAGATGGTAGCTTAAGAATGGGATGATAACTCTTTAGTTAAGTAATGAATGAAGTAGCCATATATGTCAGCAGACGAGTGGTGATTGAGCTTCTTCCTATATGCAATGTTATATATAAAGAGCTGACAGATTTTTCTGCACTTTCTAGCGAAGAATGCACGCTTAGGAATATGAGAGGACTGGGACAAAACTGGCGAGCTTTACAAACTTTGCATGCATGCTACAAAGCAACTCTTATGCCATCATTTTCTTTTTTATAAATTAATTAAGTTAGTAATAGAAATACAAGATAGGCTCATTCTTTTCAAAATCCAACAATTGTTTATGCTTTATAAGACTTGCTATATAACTAGATATTTCTATGAATGGATTTAAAATCATGAACTCCTATTAATGTATCATTTATTATTATTTTAATTCACGAATTTAACAATTAGATCATCTTTCTAAAAGGGTCATGTATTTTATCAAGTGGGTTTCAAATCCAATTTGTCTACTGACGGGCTAAATTGAGGCGCCATTAGCTCTTCCTCATCCATGAACTTGCAAAGTTGTGTAAACTCGAGCCCATCTGGCTTCAGTCCTCAAAAGATGAACACGTTCCACGACAGTAAACGGTAGCGATTATAGCATGCATGAATATCGTGGTGTGATCCATGGGGTTAATCGGTCCACAATTTCCTACCCATTGCATGACCCAGGTCGTTAGCATTGCCGGAGAAACGATCAGCTTTCTAGTTTGATGAAAATCAGGGACAAAAAAGGACTTAACCAAGTTTCTAACCTTAACATTTGCGAGAAACGTAAACAGCTTGATAACAGGAACATTCTACTCCATGCAGACAGGGTAAAATGTCACGACCCACATGAATATGGCACATTCATAACTAGCAAACACAAACGTACCAAAATTTTGGTACTAGATGCATGTCATTGGCCAAGGCACCATATACGGAAAGCTATCAAATTCAAACTCAGGTGCATGACATAAAATAAAGCCAAAATGACAACAAAATATTACTCTATTGGTGGCCATCCATGTTGGAAAACCAAAGAAATACAAGCATCCTATAAGATAAAACGGAGAGTACAAAACGCAGTGTACGGGGAAAAATGGCACAGAACTTGCAGGGGAACAGATATAAGCTGAATAGCAAGAACAAGGAAATAATCAGCAACTCTAGCGTTTTCCACCACCACCGCCAAGTTTGGGACCCTTTGGTGCAGCGCTCCTGGAGGCGGTACCTTTACCTCCAGCTTTCTGTGACTTGGCCATCACTTCTGCCTTCTTTGCCTTCTTTTCATCTTTGGTCTTCTTGATCCTTTCCTTAATTTCACTACATTACGATTAGAATAACAGCCAACTGTCAGTGACTCAAGCAACTGGTAAGAATTGAAACAAAATATTCAAGTTAGCCATCACAAATCAAATCGAAATTCATTGAACGTTTGACGCATATTTAGAATCTAATACACATAAAGGCCATGCTTGAGTACCACATATGAAACATGAAACTGAAATGCGAGTCTTAAATTTATGAAAGCTTGTTAACATTTTTGTACAAACTGATGAAAGTTAGCCACAAAAAAAAAGGGTTGGATACACACCGGAGAGCAGCTTCCCTGGCAGCATCACGAACTTCTGGCTTCTCCGTTCTTCTCTTCTGGATAACCTCCAAGGTTGCACCCACAATGGACCTAGAGTAAGGCTTCTTGGTGGTGCGTCTCCTCTTCTTCACAGCCTCTTGAGCAATATCCTGTATCAGAATAAAAGCATATTTAATTTGAATCCACCACAAACTATGACATTGCAAGGTACGCTCATTTTATCAAACTATATTACGAAGATACGATATCAAATCATCCACAGCCCAAACAGCACAATAAGGCCCACGCAATATTACAACTCAACCCAAAATTAGTTCCAACTAGCAGGATCAGGTATCAACACAAGTTCGGGCTGCATTAAATTTTACATGTTACAAATTAAATGTTTAAAACTTTAAATACGTACTGGAAAGTGGAAACCCTAATCTGTCTCCCTTAACAAGTGGAAGGAAAGAACAGTGCACAAAATTGAAATATCTCAGTTGCTTCATTTCAAAATAAAATACCAATAAGCATGATATCATAATAAACTCTTACTTTCTTATGTTGTTTCCTATACATGGCTGTCCACGTAAGCTTTGATGGCTTCAACCGATTGTGGAAGTACCTCTTGCATTTTGAATTAGCAAACAGGAAGACCTAAACAACCAGGAAAACAAACACATATTTCAATGAAAAAACCCAATCTAACCAACCAACCCTAAACCAGGGCAAAAATATGACTAGATGAGGAATTTAGCATAAGAAAGCGTGGGAAATCACCTGAGAATCAGAACGAATAAATCTGATGCCTTTACCAGGATAAATCTTGGCCCCACTAAAACGACAAAGCTCAGTCCTGATACATAAGGACGGCTAAATATGAATAACTGCCTATGAAATGTGATAACCCCTTAATGAAAAAATTAAACATGAAGCTCATACAACTTCAACTATTTTCCCAATTTCACAACAAATAAACTCAAAACACTAATTTTCTCTTCATGAACCACGAACTAAACTCAGGTGTCCAATTTGACGGTTCAAAGTATATAGTTATGAAACTAATTAACTAGAATATAAAATACACACTCGATTTAAACAAAAAAAAATAGGTAGCTTTTGCTTTTCGTAAGGTCATTAAACCTAGCATAGCGATTACCAAAATTTTGAAGATCAGATCAAAGTTCGGCGAATATATATTCTCAGCAGAAATATAAAAAGCTCGGTTAACGAGAACAGTTAAGAGAGAACAAGAAAAATACTTGAGAACCATGGCTGACGCTTTTTCTTCTTCTTCTTCTTCTTGCTGCTGATGATGCTTCTTCTTCTCGACTAAAACCCTATAATGCTATTAAATATATAAATATATTCCTCTGTAAACGCGGTGGTTATAGCACTTTGGTGCGACTTTCTTTTAGCCTTACTGTGTCTACTTATTTCCGGTTTTGCCACTCCTTTGAGTAGTTATTTCTGGATCCAAGGGCCCAAGTTAGCCCAATGAGTTCAAAGTATCGGCCCATTGAACCCAGTAATTCTTCTAGATAAATAAAATCTCACAATTACCCATACTTTTCAAATATTTTAAAAATTGCCCAAAAGTAACATTTTCTTAATTTTTTGGATCACATATCCAATTTGTGAATTTCTACATTAATTTTTAAAAATAAAATTTTATAAAAATTTAAAAAGATTCATGAATTATTTATTAATTAAACTTCACAGAAAGGATTTTACAAGATTTTAATTTTTATAATATCAATTAATATATTTTATTTTATAAAATATATTTCTAATTTGAAATTAATATTATAAATACTTATGTAGGTATTATTTCTTTAAAAAAATTGAACTAAAATTTAGTTTTATATTCTTTAAAATTAAAATTAAAATGACAAATGTACAATAATATTACTTTTAAAATGTATTATATTTTTATTCATTGGAGGTCATAAAGGTTTTAATCCTTCCTCTTCATTTATATAAAAATAAATAACAAACTTTTATATCTAGATAATGATATGAAAATATAAAAGATATGATCCACTATAATGATTTATTTCTTTCATATATTAATGAAAATTTATTTGATATGAATTTTATATTTTTTTTATTATTATGGTTTTAAAAATTAATATATTTTATTATCATATTAAATATAATTATGCATCATATCTATATATATAGATATTGGTTTAAAAATAGATATAGATAAATTTAAATAAATATTTTAATAAATTTTAGAACTTGATGGATCTTTTTCTTTTTTTCTTTCTTATATCTTTACAAGAATACAAATTATAATAGTATTAAGTACCACTTGTAGAAATTAAAATTAAATATTATAAGTTAAGTTGATTAATTATCTATGAAATTAAAATTTTTTAATAAAAAAAGATAAGTTGGTTAATTAGTCAAAGTTAATTAAAAGCATGAATTAATGAAAAATAATCACTCCTGAATAAAAGTAATGATGAATAAAATAATTTAAATATATTTTTTAATTTATTAACCAATTAATTAATACTTCTTTCATTTTTTTTAATTTCAATTTTCATTATAAATTAAAACTCTCATTTAAAATTTAATAATTTTTTAAAAATATCCTTATTTATCTTAATTAAAGATTAACTATATTAATATTAATTTTAAATTTAAAATCTTGAAATCTTAAAAATTATATTGATAATTAATAATAATTAAAATTAAAAAAGAATAAAAAAAATACATAGAATTATTAAATAATAAATATTATGAAATAAATATTTTTTTATAAAATAAAAATTAAAAAGAAATGGAGGAATAACTCCTTTTCAATTAATTTTTCAATTTTTCTAAAAATTGAAAAAAATTTAACATTATTAAAATGAGTTATCAGATTTATTGTATTAAAATAAATAAAATTAAGATATTTAATTTTATTTAAAATATTTTATATTTTATGTTATTTTAATTGTAAATTTTAATTTAATGAAGGAGATAAAACTATATTTTGTTATTTATAATTTAAAAGATTTTAAAGAATATAATTAAAATTAAAATTATATATTTTATTTAATATTTTTGTTATATATAATGATATGAACCTCATATCATTTTTTATTTCTATAAAATAAATTTTAATTTTTAATTATTTGTTAAATTTTAATTTTTTAAAATATTGAATTATACATTTTAAAGTAAATAATTTGAAAGAGAAAAAATGATTTAATTATTTTGATTATAATCTTAATTATGTTATATATATATATATACATTAAATGAAGGTAAGAGATTGTTAGTAGATGGAGATATCATGGGGACCAAGTATTAGCTTAGTAGGATTTTGCTAGAAGTCAAATCTTTTATTTTCAAGCATGTAGTTGTTACTTTGTCGGTTTACCATATTTGTACAATGCATTATGCAACCAACCCACTTGAATTTCACAAAAGAACAGAAAACGTTAGAATGCATTTGTTGTCTCATATGGTAAAAATGGTTGAACAATTATGCCAAGCAGCAGACCCACAGAGTACACGAATGATGAACAGATGATTGATTATATATTCATCGCAAATTATTAAACAGATACAATTCTCTAATCATAATTATGTAATAGTGTCTGATTGTTATAATTATTGATCATCTTGGATTTTAACATTCATTCTTCTAAGCCAAATCGAATGAAGAATCATATGAAAAACATCGTACCTTTTCGGTGGGGAGTTTACCTCGAAATGCCTTCTTATATGCACCACTCTTCTTTGCATTCTGATGTATTGCCTTGGAGATATGCTCGTTAATATTTTCTTCAAGTTCGGGATTTCGCTCACCGGAACCTGGACGGAGAATGACTTCCAGTTTAACACATCGCTGAATGGTGGCACGTAGTGGTCTGATATCAGTACCGGCACACATCCGGTGTATAAGGCCTCCACAACTCTCGGACTTGCAACTTCGTAACCGCTTGGACAAAGGCAGAACTTGCTTTTCTTCATCATTCCGTAGTATGATACACCTTTTGGTAGGTATCGATGCACCTTCATATCATCATCTTTGTTTTCCCAATGCTCAAGCAGGATTGGCCTTATAGGACCGTGAAGTCCTCCAGCAAAGAAGGCTAAAATTGTTCGCTTTGACGGAGATGGTCCGCCAATAAACCCCTTGGTCGTACCGGTTTGGAGATTGATTTCTGGGAATGGTACATCCTTGATGGGATTGAATCTCTCTGAAGTGTTTGCATTACACAATGCCCGGATTGAATTTTTCCCAAGATGAGGAACAGAAAATGATGCTTCCGGGCCCTGCGAAAACATGTTATTAACTTAAACTCGAACATCTCGATTCCAGATACATTTGCTTGCTAGCTCTCCTATATAGTTTATCAACCAACCAATCTATCCAATAAGGTAAATTTGATCCAAGATGAACATAAATCGAAGAGCTGAGAATGTTAATGTGATAGACAGTTACCCAATCATGGCAAGCAAGCATGAAATGATCAGCTCCAAGGCTCCGGTTCCAGTAGGGATATTTGTTTGCGATCAGATCGACATAGTCTGTTACCGTCCTCCTTATGGGGCTGAAATCATGCGAATTCCGGACGTAAACAAATTGGACCATCATTGCTACACTGAAGGGAAGGAAATAGACATGTGCCTTCTCAGGATCTTTGGTTCGGAAATGATCATCAATTTCCATTCTGTGAATAAAATTTCCTTCCATGGAGTATATGCTCTTGCACGGACCATTATGAAATACGGGCGGTTCGCCTTCTTCATACACGAAGACCTTGAACTGTTGCTCCATTTCCAAGTAACTCCTGCAATGCAAAGAAGCAACTCCACCATCACCATATACACTAACCCTCTAATTTTTCACCACCGACCCTTAAAACCCTTAATAACTAAAAGCGAACAGAGTACATAAACATGAAGTATCCGAGAGGCGAGTTCTAAGAAGATCACCTGTGGAAGACTTTGGAATTCCAGTACATTGGTCCGGTTGGCACAAGATCAGGGTCGTCAGCTTGATCTCCATTTTTAGCTTCGTTGATAGCAGCTCGAGCATTTTGAAGACTAGCTTCAAGCCTTTCTAATTCTGTAAACTCTTTCCCACGTGTCGTCAAGCTCATAATTATTCTACTTTCATTACTTGAAGTTTTCGTCTCATTCTCCTCAGATGCATTCTATCAAAACCCATCAATAAATAAATAAATAAATAAATTCCCTATGTAAATAAGATAAATTTTCTATATTAATTTTAATATACTTTAATTTTAATTCCCTATGTAGAATTATGAACCATTAATAAGATAATAACATATATTAATTTTTATTAAATATCAAATATTTATTAATTTTATATAATAATCATTTAATCATTAATATATAAATAATAATCAAATAAATATTTAATATTTAATAAAATCCACTATTATTGTAAATCCATAGATCCTACATGGTAGATCCTACGTGCTAGTTCCGGAACCGGATTGAAACGCCAAGTGGCCCTAGACTCGGAGGTTCGGTATATTTAAATTAAATTAAAGAGTAACTTCACTAATTAATTATTATTTAGTATCTGCCTAAATCATACTATTAATGGCGAGAGTAGAAAAGGCTTGTTAAGAACATTAATTACTTATTTATTACATATTTAATACATGGCTGCCTTAAATGAAGAAAAAAATTCCGATAGGGTTTTGTTGCCTTCGGGCAAACCGACATCGTTTTGACTTTCGTGCTTGTTACCGATGCATCAGTGCTTTTAACCCAGATTTTTCTTAAAAAAATAAATGAATATCTCAATATTAACTTTGCCCGTACGGAAATTACAGCAAGAAAAAAATCAACATATATAGAACATGATTTTCTAAATATTTTTTTTAATTTATTGAAATCATATTAACAAATAAAAAATATAATCAATTCTTTTATAATTTTATTTCTAACAAAGTTTAATATTTGGTTTTGTAATCTGAATATAAAAAAGCTTTAGTGTTTTATCCTTTTAACAGATCTATAGCATGAAATTATATTATTTGAAAGATCCAGCACTGAGTTGTTTCGATATGGATTTGATTGGATTTGACTCGACTCGAACCACTGTCATTTTGGTATGGATTCGGTACTCGAATCCAGCTACTGATTATAAAAGAAACAAAGAAAAGTATAGCAATGAGTTGTTTTGATACGGATCAGTACTCGAACCGAACTACCCGATTATGAAAAAAAAAACGAGAAAAATCAAACTACAGAGACTTACAAGTTGTTGGATGGGTAAAGCATTGAGCTTAGGCGAAAAAGATATGTTAAAGGCAGACTTGTCATTAGAAACAAACTTCTTCTGCTCCGAGGAATTCTGAACTTCCACCACCACGGCCTCCGCCACGGTTGGATGCAAACCCTCAACTACGACAATCCTTCCGCTCTGAACAACATTTGCATGCGAAAAAACTGGAGATGGAGAAGAAGAAGAAGAAGTATTCGAAAAGGCATGGGATGATCCAGAAGCAAGCCAAGAATGTGCGGATAATAACTGAAAATTAGTGGAAAATTTAGGACCCCAAATAGCAAGAAACCCAGGAGCAACTATCAGGGGTACCATAAACAACAACAAAAGCTTCATTGATGATGATGATGAAGACGAAGAAGAAGAGTTACATGCATGTTGCCATTTTCTTGAATCATAACAACAATCATCTTCATCATGATCAGTAATCCCCATCTTATAACTTTCTCCCTGGATCCAGAAAAGTTAAAAAGAAAGGAAGGAAGAATACAATTGCAGTTGCCACCTACTCAAAACCAACTATATGGGGATTCTTTATTTAGATTACATGTATTGTATACATATATATATAAATATATACATGGAAGAGCAGAAATAGATGAACAATTGGTAAGCAATGGTTGCAGCCTAGTGCCAAGCGTCCTTCATATCAGCTTGGCTTTGGGTCTTTCTCATGCAACTTTTCTTATTTCCAATTTTACCCTTCTTTATTCCAACCGACCACCACCCTCTTCCTATAACGGGAAAAACATAACAACTTAAATAAATGAATTAATAAATGAATAATACTCTCTCCGTGTAAAATATTAAATAATAATATTCTAAAGAATTAATTATTAAAAATATTTTCTATTTTTAATACAATTTTATGATTTTTGATATAAAGTTTATTTAAATAAATAGTAAGGATAATATGAACTAGAATAAATCAATAAAAGGTCTCCTACTCGCAGCTTCTTACACACTCGCCATGTAAGCTTTACACGTGTAACCTCTTCCAGGTTCATGTCTGAATTTAAGAGATTATGTGTGTTCTATTCCGCAAATAATGTACACGGTCGATTGTTTATTTGTCGTTTAATATCATATAGTCTATGATTTGGAAAAATTAATTACAACGCTATAAAAAAATCCTATTTTAATAAAACTATAATAATATTTTATTATTTAACTAATTTTTTCTAATTTTTTAAAAATAATTAAAGAACACTTAAATATAAATTTCAAAGTAGTATTAAAATTTATTGGAAAATTTCAAAAATTAAGTTTAATTTAGTTTTATTATTCAAATCAAAAAATTATATTTAAAATTATTTGAATTCTATTACTATAATTGATAAGAAATTTGATAAGTATTATTATTTTTTATATTCATCTCATGAAAACTCTAAAATTGATGAATGATTTTAAAAATAATTCACAAAAATTAAACATTTAATTAAAAATAATTTTAAAAATATTTTATGACATCAAAAAATAATCATTAAAAAAATAACGAGGAAATGTAGCTATTAATGGATGGTGTAAGATTATTATTAAATGAAATGATGATAGAAATAATAATAATAATAATAATATATTAAGTAGTTAAATCATTTGATACTATATTTGATAAATGAATTAATTATAAAAATAACGATAGATTATATTTGATTATTATTTTTATAATTAAATTGTTTCTGAATTTAATATCAAATGAAGCTTAATTTATCTATTTTTTGGATAACAATTTTAAAGATAATAAAATGAAAAAACACTACCATGCATCTAAATGTAAAAAAAAAAAAAAAGGAAACCTTATTAAAATGTTATATATCTAGATTGAAGAACATATGTTTGGACTTTAATGGATATCTCTCACTAAATAAAGGCACCTCTCTTCCCTATTCTCCTCCATATTTATTATGGCATAATCTATGCCATCATAATTAATAATCCAAGTCCTTTAAAAATCTCATAAAAATAATATAATTTTTTAAATATAATTTAATTAATAAATAATTATCAAAATAATATTCACTAATTAATAGTTCCATTTTGTGATTTATAAGAAATAAAGTAAACGCATGAATTTATATAAAATTCATTAACTTATCTCTAAAAATTAATATAAAATTTTCCATTTTACTTTTTATCAAATATTTTATTTAATTTTAAGAACTTTTTTTATGACATTTATTAAATATTTTTAGTGATATTTTAATAAAATATTATACTAATAAATGATTTTTTGATATTAATAAAATAATTAAAGGTGCTTTTCGGCCGAATAAATGAATAAGCTCATTTACATTGTTGGCCGAACCGCTAGCTTTGAATGTTGAAAATGATAAATGCATGACATCACATGCGAAACTCCACCTCCATATTGCAAGTCACGTGTATACTCTTTGATGACGTGGCTTTCTTGGGTGCCTTCACGATCAACGGATCATCCTGAATTTTGGTGGAGAGACTATTTTAGGTATTTTCCCAATTAAGTGGATAATTTGATTATAAACAACAATTTTTATAATTATCTTAATTTTTTCACCACTTTTATTACAAAATAACAAGTAAAATAATCTAATTTACTTCAAAGATAATTTTGAATTTATTTAAATTAATGTAAATAACAATTAACAATATCTTCTTTATATAATATTTACATTATGTCCGATGATTATAAATATCTTATTATATTATTGTTTCTTGACGGTCATCATGGTCCAAAGATTTTTCTTGCACGTCATTTCCATGGTGAATTCACCAGCTTCGAAGAATTGCCGTCTATATTCGTATGTGCTATCTACCAACCAACAAACATGAACAAGATGATAAGGATTATACAATGTTTATGGTTTTGGGGCTATCCTAACTGCCAAGGAATCATCTCCAATAATCTTTACACGAGCATTCACCGTCTGAGAATCGATGAAACCCAGAAGTATCTCTCAACAGTATCTCTCGCCTGGTGACAGCCGAAACATGTTTCAAGAATGCATGACAATCCCCGCATACAAGGACGTTTTTCACGATCCGAACAGGTTCTTCTGGTTTGGTCACCAGAAGTCCGTATGTTGCTGATAGTTTTGCACTGTGGTAGAATAAGAATTCCTTCTTCTGATGCTCCTCTACTTCATGAAGTACAAAGCTTGTGTCAGGTTCATACCCTGCTTTCATGCATTCCATGATTAGTATGTCCAATCCGCTATAGATGTCTTTTACGTTTGGATGAGATTTATCTCGAACGTAGAATGAATGAACTTCCTTCTGATGAATTATCCAACTTCGACATGGATGCTTTCGGAGCCCCTTAGCTCTCATACTCGCTCTGACTGTTTCCGAGCAATGCCACCGCCCGGAAGCAGAATACAGATTCGATACGAGTGCATACGTGGGTGGATCCTGTGGCTCCATGGCAAGTATATGCTTTGCGGCCCGTTTTCCAATCTCTGGATTCCTATGAAGTCTGCAACTATCAAGCAAAGCTCGCCAAACACAAGCTTCAGGCTTAAAAGGCATCTCAATGATTGTTTTCTCTGCTTCTTCAAGAAGACCCCAGTGTCCCAAAACGCTGACAAAGGAAGCATAATGCTCTGAAGTGGGCACAACTCCATAAATCGCTTTCATAGAGAAGAATAAATGACGACACTCTTCAACTAAATTTGACTTGGTATGATTATAAGCTGAAATGATCAATACAAAAGTGACCGAATCTGATTTCATACCAGCCTTTACCATCCTTGACCAGACAACCAAGGATTGGTCTCCTTGCCTGTGAAGGAGATGACCCGCAATCAAACAATTCCATGAAACTGTATCATGCATTGGCATGTTATTGAAAGATTTAACTGCTTCATTCATGTTGCAACACTTTGCGTACATGCTAATCATGGAATTTCCTACTCCCAAGTCGCTTAACAACCCGGTCTTAAGAGCATGACAGTGGATCTGCTCTCCCATCTCCCGAAAGCCAAGAGTCCCACAGACACCAAGCACTGAAGTCAAAGCAACTTCATCCACAATTAATTTCCCTTCCCAAAGGCTCTGCTGGAACAGAGAAATTGCCTCGTCTGGCATCCCATTTTGAGCATACCCACATAGCATCGATGTTCGAATTATTGAGCTATCCTCATCTGATGGCCAACTGCGAAAAATTTTGTCAGCATCTCTCATCCTTCCACACCTTGCATACATATCAAGCAAAGCTGTTTCAATGCAAGTATTTGATCCATAACCAAACTTTATCATAAACCCATGAATCTGTCTACTAAGTTTAAACGTTTTTAGCATTCCGCAGGCGCTTACAACACTAGTTAAAGTGAAATCAGTTAATTCTACCCCTTCTCGAATCATATAGATAAATAGATCCAGCACCTTCATGCCTTCACCATTGTTACAAAATCCATCCAAAAGAGCATTATAAGCAACTGAATTTTTCTCCGGCATCTTCTCAAATATATCTACAGCTGAGTTGATCAATCCGAACTCCATATATGCCACAATCATTTCTGTCCAAGTAATCACATCTCTTACTAGCATCCTCTCAAACACAGCCACTATATCTTTTAGATTTCCACACTTGGTGTGAAATTTGATAACGGCATTGTTAATACACAAATTAGACTCTAAGCCAATCCTAATGGCATGCGCATGGACCTCTTTCCCTCCCGTTAATGCATAACACCCAGAACAAGCAGTCAAAACCGCTGATAGCGTGAATTGATCAGCTCTAAAATTAGCAGCTTGGTTGAAATCTCGAAACAAATCCAATGCTTTCTCATATGCCAACTCATTCACCAAGCTGGATATCATAGTGTTCCAAGTTGCAACATCTCTTTGAGGCATTTCATCAAATAACCGAATTACATAATCCAAAAACCCGGACTTACCGTACAAACCCATCAAAGCATTTGCAACAAAATCACATTCTAAGAACCCTAGCTTGATTAGCAAAGCATGAACTTGAAAACCCAATTCTACATTTAAAATTCTAATACAAGCAGTTAAAATGGCAACAAAACTATACTCATTAAGCGCTATGCCTGAAGTCCTCATTTCAAAGAAAAGCTTAATAGCTTTCATTTCTTGATTTTCCTTAGCAAGACATGAAATCAAAGCACTGTAAGAAACCACATCAGGGTTAGAAAGAGACCTAAAAACCTCAAAAGCATCAAGAACATGACCCATCTTACTATAAGCTACAATTAACGCATTACCCAGATGGGTATCTTCTCCAAGCTTGAGAATTGAAGCATGCACAGCTCGTGCAAGGTCAATATCTGTGTATTTGACTGAAATTCGAAGCAACTGGAGTAAATGGTCAATGTCAATGTCAATAAAAGAACCATCTTTAGAGTCTACAATGAAAAGGGGATTATCTGTTCGGTGATTGGAGAGGATAGGATTTTGAGCTACGAGAGACTGAGCTGACGAAACGGAGAAGCGAGGCCAGGGGCTGTGGCGTTGGTGCTTGGGTTTAAAGAAACAAATATGAACAGGGATTACTGAAGGCGGTTTTGAGAAGAAGCGAAGTGAACTTAGAGAATGAAAGAAAGGAGATACGGCGGCGATGGTGGTGGTGGTGGTGGTAAGTGGTGCTGTTGGTTGGATAATAATAGCCATGAATTAGAGGCGCCAACCATAATCTTCTCTCTTCTCGTTTTGTTTTTTACTGTTTTTTTTCACTCATTGTATGAAAATGCAGGTTTTTGAACATTTTTAAAGATTTCACTAAATTAAATTATTTAAGTGATTAATACATATAAAAATTTTAATTTTAAATATATAATTGATAAATTCATAAATATTAAAAAATAAATAATTATTTATAATTTATATTTATTATATTTAATTAAATATATTATGTAAAAAAATAAAAAAATTAAATTTAAACTTCATTCAATCATAAATAAATCAAATTTAAACTAAATAAATTTCAATTCAATTTATTTATACCTAAAATTAATAATATAATAATTAAAAAAAGAAAGGCTAAGGGAACAATTTTCTTCTCTTTATTAGAAAGCTAAAGCTGGAATGTGTTACAAGAGAGGGACAATATATTTCTATTAAAAACATTCATATATAGCATAGTAGTCCTTTAACTTTGGCACATACATATATATATATATATATATATATATATATATATATATATATATGTTCGGACGGATAATTCAAGAAATAAGATCAAGTCCTTGGGTAAGAAGAGCAGCTGCGAGGACCTTATTAGCAGCTTCTGAAGGATGGAATCCATCCCAAAACACGTATTCCGTAGCATTGTAACATGTTCCCACCGAGTTTGCATTGCACAACACTGACGTCTCCATCGTCCCCGTTCCGCAGCATGCCCTTCTCGCCTCAAAAAACCCTGTTATCATTCCAACGAATCCATTAAACAACCGGGAAAATCTTGTATACCGATAAAAATATGAATGTTTATGATCGGATATATTCACCATTGTCAGCAGGTTTGAGTACCATATCCAGAAGAGGATGGTAGATATCGAAGACGACCAGTTTGAGGCCTGGTAGATTACTGGCGAGGCTATGAGAAGTGGTGTTTAACTTGGTGTTGAAAGAAACGGCGTCGTTGTTGAAGGTGTCAACACATTGGTTGTTTCCTCCACCAAAGAGCGTGATGGCTGCGGGCAAACATCCCGTCGGAGGAAGACCTGTCACCCCAATTCTTCGAGCTCCAAGATTGTATAGATTCTGTGCCAATTTTCGCTCTTGATATAAATATCCCTATCGAGATAAATAATCGATCAAATTATCTGCATCAATTATATTTTATAATAAAATTACCTGAATGAAAGTAGAGTAGTAGGTGAGAAGATTGTCAGAGAATCTATCAGGCGTGTAGACTCGATTAAGAAAAGGATTGACATAGTAATTCTGAACAAAATCACTGCTTCCTGCGCTCAAAAGATGTATAGCTTTAGAAAATATGTCGTTGGCCTGGGCATTCCCTACCATGCTCACCACTTTGGTTTGATACTCCTTGTAGTAATTCAGCTGCTGGGTCAACGAAACTGCACTCTGCAAAACACACAACTGAGCTATCACTTACTCCTTCATATTGAGAACAAAGAAATACGATTATAAGCTGAATTCAAGAAATGAATCTAATTAAATATGCTAAAAAAGTTGTTATTAAATGGAACTTTGAATAGTTTACATAGAGGGCGGCGGTGCCATCATATAAACCAGAAGCAGCAGAGGCAAAGTTGACTCCTGTCAGGATTTTGTTTCCTTGTGCATCTTGGCTAAGATAAGCTGGTGGGTATGAACTGAATCCGAGGTACTCAGCTGTGCATGCACAAATCAAACAAGAAAGAAAAGAATAATCAAGCCCTTCAACACCATATCTCAAGAACAAGAAGAAAAGGGTTGTCGAAAATGGATACCGGTGAAATCAGTAGCAAGCTTGCCATTGCAGAATCTTCCAGTTGGACTGTGAGTGACAAAGTCTCTTCCATAAGGAGGGAAATTTGCTTTAACAACTGTATTAAGATTATTATTATTACCCACATCAACAACCGAGTCTCCAAAGATTATCAGGCCAGGAACAATAGGATCAGCATGAGATACTAAAGATACAAAAACGATCGCCAGGCAAAAGAAACTACACCAAAATCTACAACCAAACCCCATTATCGTTTCTTATTTTCTTTCTTCAGAGACTAAACTCAAGTGATATGTATGATCTGAGAGAAGGAATAAATGAATGAATTCTGAACTTAGGCAGGTTGGTGAGGAGAGTATTTAAGAATGGTCAGAAGGTTATATAATTATCTCAAAGAACATAGTTCCAAGAAAATTATAAATAAATAAATAAATAAATAAATATTGCTTATTTTACGGAAATGAGGCATGTCTTAACATCCTATATAAAGCCCCATTAGTTTTTCTTTTTTAATTTTTTCTTTTATCTCATTTTAAATGAATTTTTTAAAATTTTTTATATTTTTATTTATTATGTTTGTTAAATATTTTTCTTGTTTTATTTTTTTAATCATTTTTAATATTTTTTTTAATTATCATACGTTAATTTTTTTATTATCATTTTTTGATAATTTTAATGTTATACTTTTAAATGTAAAAAATTATTAATTTTATTCATAAAATCATCATATGTTAACTGATTTATTCTTCTTAACATAATTAATACGTATTAATCAAATATTCGTTTAACATCATTTATATAATATTATAATTAATAAAGAAAAAAAATATGATAAATGAATAAATATGATCAATAATATTATAATTTAATGATATAAGCTTTTTTCAGAGAATCCAAGCTTGAAATTAATCTTTTTTTTTTGATAATTCAGGTATCGGTGCTTACGCTCCCCTAATCCTGGACCTATGACCCAACCCCAAGGATCATAGGTGGGTAAATCCGAATCTGATCTCAATCAACAAGTGCGAGTATTGGCTCCCGACGCAAAATCCAGTAGGGCTTACAAACCTTGTTGCTCCTCACTTCCCCCTAGGGACTTGCAAACCAAGCTGCTCCCCATCACTCGAACCCGCAATCTAGTACCATCCGTTCCAAGCCCTTACTGCTGAGCTACCCATGGCGGTAGGTTGAAATTAACCTTCACTATTATAAAAGGTTGATATTTGTTTAAAATAAATAAATGAATGAATATGTGAAGTAAAAATTTAATTTATAATTAAAAGGATAAGGAGAATAAAAATCGAATTTTATTAAAAGAAGGACTCCTTTTCCAATGTAGTTATTGTCTTCTTCCTCATCTCAACCAAAATATATTAAAAGTTATGTTAAAAGCAAAACAATAATTATAAAAAGTAATATTTCCCTTTCTTTATAACTACTTATACTTTCCTTCTTTATTTATTCACACAAGTAATGGATATATATATTGTGAATATTTATTTGTAATTTAGTTTATTTATTTATTTTAATCGAAAAAAATTAATACGTGACAGGAATAATTTGATTTGATTCGAAATTGAACTATTGAAATTATTTTATAAAATAAAATGAATTAATCCAATCAAATATAAAAATCAAATCCACTCAAATTAAAAATATAAGAATATAAGTAATTGAAGTATACCAAAATTTAAACAAGGTAGACCCTTTTGTCTGTCTTGTTTAATTGATGGCACCATTCATGTGAAAGCTTAATAATGATATGATTGATTTGATTTTCTTTGCATTCTTCTGTTTTTTTCTCTAAACCATTACTTTATTTTATAACTTTTACAATGATTTTTGTATTTTATTTAAAAAATCAATTTCATTTGTTTCAAAGATTTTTTTCAACGATCAATTTTAATAATAATCAATTTAATTTGTTTCCGATATAAAAAAAAGTTTCAAAATAAACTTAAATATACAATTAATTTCAAATATATATATATATATTAATTTCAAATAACAATATCAAAGAAAATTTTGGAAAGTAGTAAAAAAAAATTATGAAAATATCATATTTATAAATTATTGAATGAATAATTGATTTTTTTATAAATTAATTATAAAAATAGTAATTTGTAGATTTTGATATAAGTTTATCAAATATTTATTGTACAAAAAAAATATTTTTACAAAAATAATTAATTTTTTTTAAATAACTTTAAATTCATTTACTATTTAAATAAATATTTTTTTTAAATCAATCATTTTTCTAATCATCTCTTAATATATATAATTAGTGTTAGATCCTAGGTTTTGATTATTGAGTCACTGTAAGTTAATTTAAATTATTTGCAATTCTCTAAGTGTTTTTTGATATGGTACGGGCGTACCAAATATGATACGGGCGTACCAACTATCGTTGTTGTGTGGTACGGCCATACGGTTGGTCATACCTAGTGTATTATGTACCATTGAGTTTGGTACGAACGTACCATTATTGGTACGGGCGTACCAAATCAGTCTTGCTTGGTTGTACGGCCATACGGCTGACCATACACTTTACGGGCGTACCATTAGATGGTACGACCGTACGTCAACTCGCAGGAATTTGATTTGCCAGGAAACCTGCTTCAGTACGGGCGTACCACTGACTGGTACGGTCGTACCCGAACTCGTAGGAAAATTGTTTGTCAAGAAATTTGGGTTGGTACGGGCGTACCAAGTGATGGTACGGCCATACCACATTTCCCCCCATTTTCTAACGGATAATTTTGAATCCGTACGGGCATACAAAAATAGTACAGCAGTACGCGACTTATAAAATAGACTTTAAAGTTTGTTTAACGGCTAGTTTTTCATATAGAACTTTGATACTTTCATTGCTAACGAGTTAATACTTGTAGATTATTATTTCCTGAGCTTCATTCATCTGGTTCAAGTTTTTACTTGTATTTCTCAAATACTCTTTTGTTTGTATTCATTTAATCTAGATATTAAATTTGAATATTTTGGGGTTTGGTGTGTGATTAATCCATTGGGGATTAATTTGTATTTGAGTTGATTGTGAGATTAATATTATAAAGGTTAAAGTGTAAGCCTTGAAAACACTGGGTTATTAGATTCATTTGGGAATCCTTTTGTAAATTAATTATGATTCTAGTGGAACCCTAAGTTGAGACTTAGGAGAAAGTGGACGTAGGCAAGAATTTAACCGAACCATTATAAATCGCACGTGTTGCTAGCAGTTCTAGGAATTTTAATTAGATAGTTTCAAAACTTATACTAATAATATACACATATTGATTTAAGATATAAGATAAACAAAATATCAATCTAAAAATTATATTTTTTTTTATTAATTTAGTTATGTTGTTTAATGATACAAATTATATACATATAAATATATATAGGTGTAATATATTTATAATTCACTGAACTTCATAAATTTTTTTATTTTACCTTTTTTATTTTAATTTATTTATTTTTAGCACATCAACTTATTTATTCATATAGTTTTGAATATTATTGTTGTTAATTCATTTTTATTTAATATATATGTAATATATGTCATATTTAATCTTTTTTAATCTATAAATTTATTATTTTTTATAAAAATTAAAAGTATATAATAAATAAAATTGAGAGATCTAAATAGTAAATTTAAAATTTATGGGATAAATTGAATGACAAATTCAAATGCTTAAAATATATAAATAAGTTTACATGTTAAAATGAAAAAAATTTTAAAGTAAAAAGAATAAAATAAACAAATATATCAAAAGAATTTAAATATTGATTTATTTGGTTTTAAAAAATAGTCATAAATAATGAAATTTAAATTAATAATTATCCATGAATTTTAACAATTTAACCAGATAATGAAATATGAAATTTTAAAAATATTAAATATATGAAATTTCAATTCTTTAAATTTTATAAAATCTATAGAATTTACATTAGCTCAATCCAAACAGCCTCTTAAATATTACTTCAATAATACCAAATTCTTGAATTATAATTTTATTCATTAATAAAACGATTAATATGATAGATTAGAGTTTAATTTTAGAATTTATGCTGATTTTAAATAGAATTGAGCAATGGCATTGATCAACATTCATGTCTCCTTACGGGGTGGAACCATGACAAGTAATGTCTTGCATTGTATGCCAAATTCCACACGCCTTTTAGTGGATGCTCCACGGGGAATAGCATTCGATAAAATGGTTTAATTGAATAAATTAAAATTTAATATTTTTGCTATCTTTTTTTTAATTATCATTTTAAAGTTCGATACATAAATTTAAAGTATTATTTAAAATTTAATAATTTTTCTAAAATACCTTTATTTGCCTTAATTAAGTTTTTCTCGAAAAAATTAAATATGTTGATATCAATATCAAATTTATTTAAAAGATTTTTAGACAAGAATGAAAAGATATTTAAAATTTTGATGATAAATTAAAATTAAAAAAAATAAAATTAAAAGTTACTTTAAAAAATTATATAGAATTGTCAAAATGATAAATATTATTCGATAAATATTTTTCCCTAAAGAAACTAAGGAAGTAGATATTTCACAAAGATTAATATTCGTTAAATCAATTAATATGATAAATCAAAATTTTTATAATTAATATAATTTAATTAATAAATTTTTGATTTAATTGATTGATTAATGAAAATTTATATAATCAAACAAGTTGCATATAAACAAGTACAATAATATTCATGAAACCAAAAATAATCAAATGTATGAAATATAACATATATCGATGATTTATCGAAAAAGGGTTTATATAAAATTTTTATATAATTCCGTATAAAATATCATACCATTATTTTATATAATTTAATTATATGAATAGTGATTTCATGATATAATATCGATGAAATGAAATTAAGTTTTAAACCTTTGTTTGGGAATTTAATATAGGGAGGAAGGAAAACATGAAGGAAAATAAGTTTTATTTTCTGTCTTTTAATTTCTTTTCTTATGTTTGAAAATATGAAAGGAAAATAGGAAGAAATGAAAATAAAAATAAAAGTAAAGTAAAATCATTTTCCTTCCAAAATGGAAGGATGGAAAAGAATGGAAAATAACTCTTATTTTTTTTCTTTTCTTTATTTTCCTTCCTTTTTCAAACATGGTATTTTTTTTTCTCTTATTTTACTTGCTTATTTTCTTTCCTTCCATATTTTACCTCCTAAAATAGGTGATCATGATGTAATTGTTTTGTTTTAGCATGAGGAAAGAAAACAAAAAAGGAAAAGCTACAATCAAAAGGCACCAAAGTTGAAGGGACATGCAAAGGAAAAGTGCCTTAAAAGGCTTATTTATGGGCTTGGAGACTTGAATATAAGTTTTATGTTGAAAAGTTATACCATTTTTGTTACCTTTTTTTTTAAAAAAAAAAATTATTTCTAAGAATTGGTATATTGATTTTTAATTTAATTTTAAAATAATTTTCAAGAATTACTTTCACCATTTTTATTGTTATTAATATAATAACTAATCCTCATTATTTATCAATCATTAATCATCAATTATCAATTATTAAATTATGATATAATATATTTATAATCCTTGAATTTAACATATTTTTTCATTTTACATTTTTTTTACTTTGATTTATTTTATTTTACTCGCTCAATTTATTTATTCATATATTTTTCAATATTTATTACTATTAATTTATTTTTTATTTAAGATGCATGTAATACAAGTATTATATTTAATCAATTTTAATTTATAAATTTATTATACATGATAAATAAAATTATGATATTTAAATAATAAATATTAAAATTTATGAGATATATTTGAAAAATATGATAAATTCAAATATTTAAAATATAAAAAAATGAATTAAAATATTAAAATAAAAAAAATGAAAAGATTAAAATAAAAGAGATAAAATAAAAAATATATGTTTGGGAACTTTGAAAATGTAATGGAATAAAATAATGGTAAAAGCTTTTCAAGAAAAATGTAAAGAAGATGTCATATATTTATAGGAATATGAAAAAGGAATGAAGAGCATTGGCATGAAGGGAACAATCATGATTTCAAATGGGAAATTTAATCGAACCAAAGAGGAATCGGATTCCAAAAAACACCATAAGGAAAGTAAACGGAAGGTGGCTCCCTCATTCTGCTTGCTTTTATAGTCAAAAAGCCATCATCCCACCATCAAAGCAACCCCATGAACGTCAACATGAACATGAACACCATATTCATCACCCTTAAGAATCTTTCTTTTGATTATTGCAGTTTGATCACATTTTTCACGATAACCCAATATCCCAAATCTCATTCTCATCGTCAGTATTAAGTTCTTGATTTCAGTTCTAGCCATTAACCAGGTTTCTTGATCAAATATGGAGACTTCTACGCCTTCAAAGACAGATATTATTAAGCCCTTGTTCTTGAAAGCTGGCATACCTTTAGCTTTATCTGTAGCTGGTTTTGTTTATGCAAGAATTATATCAAGAAGAAGTATTGATTCTTTGAAACAGACTGGAGATGTTAAAGAAAGCAGTCATCATCATGATCTTGATTCTTCAAGTGTAAAAGATGATGAACAGATAATGACCGTAGATTCCAATGTTTCGGGCTCAGAAGAAAGCTCTGATAGAAGCTTGGAAGAAGATGTTTTAGCCTTAAGGAGAAGAATTGAAGAGCTGCAGAAGAAGGAGATAGAGATGGAGATGAAGTTTCTTCAATATCATGTCATGAAAGAGCAAGAATTTGTACTGATGGAGCTAAAGAACATGTTGGTAATGGAAGCTGCTCATGTTGAGTTTCTGGAAAGAGAAATTTCATCCATTGAAGCTGAGAAAGAAAGGTTTCAGAATATTATGGTAGAATATATTAGAATTGGTGAAGCCATTGAATCGGTGAAGCTTGAAAACAGAGTTCTTCGAAGAAAGGTGAAGAAGATGATGAAGAAAAGAATGGAACAGTTGCGTATCATAAGGGAAAAGAAGATGAAGATTGAATCAACAGAAGAAGAAGTTCTGAATTTCTGTAAGGTTGTTGAAATGAAGGATGATGTCATCAAGCAACTGGAAGATGATGTAGGGAAATTGCAGGCCATTGTTGATCAGTTGCAGGAGGAAAAGAATCTACTTCTGATCAAACTAAATTCTGCAGACAATTCAGCTTTATCATCAACGCAGGTCAGTTATATATATATATATATATTTATTTATTTATTTGAATCGAAATTGAGTACCTCATGGATGATTTGAATCAGTCTGATTGGTTCTTGGGGCTGTAGATCGAAGGAGGATGGGTAACAATGGAAGATTACAAGCAGTTAGTAAATAAGATAGAACAATTACGACAGGATCGAGCGAGTGAAATTGCAGAACTGACATACTTAAGATGGACAACTGCATGCTTAAAACATGAACTAACAAGGATTCATGATGAGCATGAAGATGAGATTATGATCAATGACAGGAAACAGCAAATGGGTTGTGAATTAGAACATCAACCAGATGGAATACCAGAGAAAGGAGCTTCCATGAAAGTTGGGGGAAGATTTACCAGAAACAGCCAGGATTCCACCAGGAAAAGGTTACTTGACAAGCTTAGAAGATGGGTTGAAGGAAGCAGTAGTAATAATGAGCATTTGGTGAAAGAAATCAAATGCTTTGGGAGGCATTCTGTATCAGAAGATAGAGAGGAAGATAATCATAATAATGGCAGAAAATCTTACTCGAGTGTGTGATTCATATTAACAGAAATTCTTGTAATATATGAATTCCTGTTAATTTTTATCAAATATAAAAAAAGATACATCATATAAAATATTTGATAAAAATTGATATAACTTATTATATTATTAATAAATTTATAATATTTTATGATAAATCGAGTTCATACGAGAATTTCTCTATTATTATTTTTAAATTTTTACTTATTTTCTTTTAAATAATAAACTGAATAGTTTGATAAATTTTAAATTTCATGCATAAATTCTAATTATCATGTCAACAATGCATAAACATATTCCTCTATTATATTTATGGAAATAGAATAATATATTTATATCGATAATTAAAATGATCTGAAAATAATGTTTAATTATTATCATTGTGATGTTATTAATCTCATGTAAGAATCATTCCTATGAATGGAGATTTGTTTTCACAGTAACATGTGGATGGGATTTCCAAACTTATCTTCCTCTCTCTCTCTCTCTCTCTCTCAATATGCCTCAAAAAAACTTGGGAAGTAAAACCAAGTCCTCTGCCTGTCAAACTTCCCATAACCGTCACTCTTAGCCAAGCAAATGGAACTTTCCCTCTTCTCCTGCCATCATCAACACAACCCGTTTCTCATCCACAGCAAGCCTTTCTTCTCCATTGTCAATACAAGTAATCCTCCCTCCCTCTTTCTTTAGCTTTTTGCTCTCTATCTTAACATGCATGTAGTGAAGATATCTTGAAAAGTCCAAGCCTTTTGAATTTACAGGAAAGAGATTATCCATCAAGAATTCAAGTCTGATCCAATGTCACTGCTCGTTATCTTCTTCAAATGAGCATGTTACACAACCCACTTCACTGTCCTTAGATCATGATGGAAGGAGAGCCCTTGTTGTTTCTCTCCTTACTACTGGTCAGTTAATCATATGATAATTTTTGCCATTTTTCTGTTTAATATGCGGGAATTTGAACAATATTTCTAGTTTTCGCCGATTGGGTCTTCGAATTTGTTTCTAAAATCGCATTTGAAATGATAATTTGTGTAAAGGTTGTATCTGTTTTACTTGCTCTCAGATGGGTTTGGAACAATCGTATTAGAATGTGACAAAGATTAGTAGTTTTAAAGTTCTATTTTGGCTATCTTCTTGCGTTATTGCTTCCATTCACATTCATATCAATTAGGTTTTTATGTTCTAATTGTCTATCAGCTGCTTCAATTCATATCTGTGATGTGGCTGAAGCTGTTAGCACTAGCAGAAGAGCTGTAAGTCCTACTTTTCCTGTAACTGACTGCTCTACTTCTTGTTCAATTCCAAATGGTTTATCCATTTACAACTTTGTTTTGGGGTTGGATTGCAGCTTAGAGCTTCGAAAATACCTGAGAGTGAATTCAAAACTCTCCCAAATGGTCTAAAGTGAGTAAATCTATAAACTCACTGCCCCTTGTTTTGTTTTGTTCATTCTTCTCTAACCATAATTAGTGCAATGGCATTTGATATTCACATTAAAAGATTGCTTACTTTTGAATCTTACTTGGAGATGGAAAACTGCATTTTGCCAAGCTCACCAGAAAGCCAATGTCAGACTTTCCATGAATTAGAAAACAACACTAGTGCCTGTTGTGATGCACTATTGGATCTTTCTTTTCATTCAAGGATTACAGTCCATGATATTGTTATGATCCTCTGGACTTTGATGTATGATGATACAAGATTAGCCTATGTATCGTCCAACTGTCTTCGTTCTGTCTATGTTGCGGTCTTTTCCTGCATATCAGGAATTTTGCATATTCTGATGAACAAGTCTTTCAGGTACTATGACTTCAAGGTCGGAGGCGGACTCAAGGCTGTGAAAGGATCACGGGTTGCAGTACGGTTGGGGTCTAGTTAGATTTTCAGCTTTTTATAAAGTGAATCTCATCTATAAAAGTGAAATGTTTCTCATATATTAAAGAAACAGAACAGAAGTTCTGTTTTTGATCATGATCAATGTTAACCGTTCTCTTTCTTATTCTCAGAATGTCAAAATGTCAAAATGAAGCTAATGCTGTTGCATTCATTTTAGGTTCACTATGTTGCCAAATGGAAGGGAATCACATTCATGACTAGTAGGCAAGGACTCGGTGTTGGAGGCGGAACGGTAAATCTATTGTTGGTGTACATATTTTTCAAATATAATTGAATTTCAGTTGAATAGATGTGAATTTTGTCATATAATCTGCCCTCATGAAAGTCTCCTCATTTATTAAAGTATTCACTTAACCTTTCTCCATCTTATGTCTGGTTTAACTCTTCCTGAAGTTGCTTCCGCTCAACATTTGCAGCCTTATGGATTTGATGTCGGCCAATCAGAGAGGGGAGCAGTCCTCAAAGGACTGGACCTTGGCGTCGAAGGCATGCGCGTAGGGGGACAGGTGAGTCGAACTTCTTTCTTATAATAATGCTATTTCATCTTGAAATTCTATTCGTGACATATGTAAGAGCAGATGATATATAGGATTCAAGCTGTTGGTTAGTTTTCGGAGTTTACGAGTGAAAAGAAAGTGTTATGAATGACTTTCATATCTAGTCAAAAGAAAGTGTTGCTGCTGAGGCTTTAGGTTAAGAGGGAAGAGCAAAAATATTTCTAATTTACATCATCTCTTGATAGTCTCCTCCATAGTTGTACGAACAAGGTTTAGCATTCTTGAATGAAGAAACGTCGCTATGATTTGTAAAAGTCTCTGCAATTGTACTAGCATTCTCAACAGGCATGCATTTTTGTTGGCTATCAATTGAAGATTTGATTGAAAAAGCATGTGTTTGCAGCGGTTGTTAATAGTTCCTCCTGAGCTAGCATATGGGAGTAAGGGTGTGCAAGAGATTCCACCAAATGCAACCATAGAGGTAACATGTTAATGACTTCCTTTGGTTTTGAGTTCTTTATGCATCCCAAGTCAAATTGACCTGCATGAATTCCATGGTAAATGACACGATGCAGCCAGGGCCTTCGATTTTGTCTCAACGAACCACTTGCATGCCATCCTACTAAATCATCAAACTTACGAAATAATTTAATGTTTGGAATTTGCAGATAGACGTTGAACTGCTGTCAATCAAAGAAAGTCCATTTGGGTGAGACATAGCACCAAGGGAGTTTCATTTAATCAAAATTCTATTTCTGGCATGCTATAGTTTTCTACATTTTAAACATTTTATGGCAGTTTAATCCAAATTAACTCCTTGTTTGATAGGTCACCTGTAAAAATTATTGAAGGTTAACAGCATCCGTGCTGGTCGTGTCAGTCATGCTGATTTGAATACTCTGGCGAACCGGGAGACAAATATCGGCTTGCCAGAAAGCTTGATTTCTATTTCAGCACCAATTTTTTTTTTACCTTGGAACAGATCTCCATCGTATTTCAGTCTGCAAGGCTCCAAGTTCTCTTTTAGTGCCTGGGGTGCAGCTTCATGATACCTTGCTATTGTGTGTAAAAATGTTAGAATAATGATCATCACAGTAAATGCTACTGATGATTTCAAAATCAGGCAGATTTATCAGTACATTTCGTGATTACTACGTTCCAAAATTATCTCTGCAGACTTCGAAAGTCGATAAAAATTGCCAGTCTGCTAAACATCATAATTTAGTTTCTAATGTTAACTATCCTCGCCACCTTCTTCAACAATTTTGATTTTGTAACTAAAACTTTGGTACATAGATCTGCTTGCTGATGTAGCCGCATAAAAGTTTACATCGAAACAATTCAACAATGATAGCCCATCGTGCGACTTCATCATGTAATATACAGACTTGAGAAAAACTTGCGAACTTACTGGACAATCATCTGCGGTAACGGTAGCGCTTGAAGTTGAAGTAAACATGCAAAATCCCACGTTCAAAAGTGCACTTGAATCCCTTCTTATGAGAGTATTCCCATTCTTTGTTGACGATCCGGAATGCCTGAAACAACGTCAAGTTTCAGCAACAGATCAAACCTCTAAAAAAGAATATGAATGATCACTAAATCCAAAACAAAATGAGTATGATAGTTAAACTTACGATATCTTCATAAGGTGGGCCAGCATGGAACCTTATGATGCAAGTCTCATCACTGTTACCATCTTTCTCAATGGTATAAGTAGGGGCCTTTGTCTTGTCAACAAGGTCCGGATAGAAGATGTTGAACTTGTATCCTTGGACAATCTTTGGAGGTGGATTGTCATGATCATAGTGAGTTTGATTGTACTTATTCCACTCGTATCCTGTGTGAACACGATTGAAATATTTCGGTTTTCTTGGTCGGTATTTATCATGCCACCAATAGACTTGCGAATCGAGATTGACTTCAGCCCCAGAACCAAATAATGCATCACCTTCCTCCATAGCCCCCATTGCTTTCATGGCTTTCATCTCAAAATTATCTTCAGATGGAGGTGGTTTTGATGCCATAGCTTCTTGAATTCGTCTTTGTTGTTCCTCTAAAACAGCCACACGTTTTCTTTCTAATATAGCCCTATCTTCTTCAGGATCAATAGCTTCTTCATTGTCATCACCATGCAGCAGTTCAGGTGAAAAGGATCCCGCTTCTTCTGCCCCATAAGTATCGTCTTTCATCACAGGTTCTGGAGAGAATGTTTCAGCATCTTTCTCATCATGCTCGCTCTCTTCTTCACTATGCATTAAATCATCATCATGTTCCGACTTATCTTGACTCGCCAAAGTTGGCTCAAGGCGTTGCAAGTGCTTGCGTAGTATCTGGGTGTGAATTTCCTTCAAACGAGCCTTGGCTTTGTAGATCTGAAGTCGTTTGAGAACAGCTTCCCAGTACTCAACAACCTTGGCTGTGCCGGAACTCATTTGTGATTCGATATTTGACTGCAATTCTACAAGTTCACTGGACGTCTTATTTTCCAGGAGATTTCTAACCTCTATTTCAACACTAGAATGCAGGCCTCTTTCTTCTGCAAGCAGTTCAGTAGGAGGTTCTTCCCCCCGTACCCTAGCCCGATCCAATGCATCCTTCTTTTGAGCTTCAGCAAGCTCCCAATTACAGACTAATAAAAGTGCCTGTCATATTGCATTCGTTATAGACAATACTAATGCCTGTGTCTGTGTGACGGAGAAAACCAAATAACAATTAGAATCAAATGCAATGGAGCAAGACACTACCTCCCAATAATCAATATGTGTTTGAGTTTGCCTATCCATATCCAAATGCATTTTAATGTCATCACGTAGCTCTTCAATCTCCTTTACAGTTAATCCCTGGATATATAATGAATGACAAATGCAATCAGTACCAGGAAGAAAATATTCAACAGTCATGCTGCAAATGACCCCCCGTACAACTATTACAGGATATAATTGAATAATGAAGTGGTTAGGACCAGAATAATAACAACTACACTGTAAAAATAATTACCCAGATAACATATCCACAAGTATAATAATCTACACTAGGAAACAAAGATACAACTTAAAGAAGACAAATTTTTTAACCAATTGGCAGCCAGATGCTACTTTTGGAAAAATAGTTATAAATCCTTACTACAGCAAAGCATGCACACTATCATATAATCCAAGAATTGATATCACTGCTAATGTGCTGTGATAAAGCAGGGAAGAAGAAAAAATGGAGAAAAACTATGCGAGTCAGGATTACCTTGAAAATTACAAACGGCTCATTTATTTCAATGTCCATGTCATCTGATGCATTGAGGTGCTTTGACAGGATATCTATGGGCTTAGTTCGACCTTCACGCAATCTGATATGTGATCTAATTTTGCTTTGATCAAAATGAAACTGTAGATTGGAAAAAGAAATCAACTACTTTAGCCATGTGAAACAACAGAAACAAGAATGCAGCACCAAAAATTAGTAAACAATAAACAAATTGCAGGTAGTAATAAACCTCCTCTTCTTTTTTCTCCCAATCTTGGAACTCAGCTCTCGCACGCTCTCTTGCAAGCATTGCCTGCAGAAAGAGATACAATTAACAAACGAAACAATATCCATATTTCAATCAGCTACGGAGATGAGAAATTAAGTATGCCAAAACTTGATAAGTGATTCATTCGACCAACAGATTCCAATAATAAACAAACATCTTTGCGTACCATTTCTTCCTCATGCCTGGCCTTTTCAAATGCTCTCTCCTCTCTTCTCTTTTTCACCTTTTCAATCTCCGCCTGAACCCAAAAATACAAAAATAAATATAATTTCTAAACGTAACATTCACAATTTAACAAACTGTGAGACAAACAAGTAATTCAAACTGGTGGCAGCAACTAGGAGCAGAGAAACGGACCAGTCTTTCTTTCTGCCTCTGTTTCTCAGCCTTAATTGAGAAACTCTCCAAAGGCACTCCGTGTGCCACATCTCGCTCAATCTTTTTTCGCCAAACAAACCTACAACAGTTGAAATTCAACATTAAGTAACGCTTAATTTTGTTAAGCAAATGAAGATTTTCAAAAGAAACAGCATTTGGCAAAACACGTAACAGCAAAATCACTTACTTCTCATTAAGATTTGAATCTCCAAATGGATTGGAATCATTAGAGTACACAGTTGACGCTTTTGACTTCAATTTCTTAGCAACTTTTATCGCCTATACCAAAAACAAAAACAAATCCTGAATTGATTAAGCAATACATTGTATTCAATAACCTAAAACCCTAATTTTTAGGTATTATCCTTAAGATACCTTTCTTTGTGCTTTTTTAGCTAAATATTCATCAATTTCCTCCTGAGAAATGACACGACGGCTACTTCTACTACCGCTTCGGCTATGTTCACGCTCTCGGCGGCGGCTTCTCCGGTGGTCAGAGTCGTCAGAATAAGATTCGGATTCGGATTCGGATTCGGTTTCTGATTTCCTTTTGCCTTTTTCTCTTTTCATAATTATTAACAAGAAATTCGAAGCGAGTAAGATTACGAAGGTGAAGAGCGTCTTCTCCTCCGTCGTTTCTTTATAATATGCCTCCGCTCCTTAACTGTGCTTATTCAAAACACAGTATCCTGCAAGGATCGTCCGATTAAGTGATCGGAGGAATGGGATTTGTGCAGAATTTAAAAAGATATTCCATAATTCAATTTTAATTTTATAATTTAAACTAGGAAAATGCTTGCGCTCCACGTAATTTTTCTATATATATATATATATATATATATATATATATAATCATAACTTTCTAATAATACTAATCTATAATCTATATTATTTTAGAATATTTATTAAAAAAATAAAAAATTTTACTTTTAATATGATTAATAATAGAAATTTTATAATCAAATAATAAATATTAAAATATCAAAATCATTTTTAATTTATATTTTTTTATATGTATAATAAATTATAAGAATAATATTTATTTATTTTATTATCAAATTTTTTAATAATAACGCATATATTAAACAGATATATATTTATAATAAAAATAATACTAACAAAAATATTATCAAAATGACTAAAAATTTAAAAAACTTTAAATATTCATTAATCAGTAAAATTTTTTAAATATCTATTTTTCACTTCTTATTCTATTTATTTTCAAATGATTAATTTTTATTATACAATCACTACTATTTATATCAAAATAAAATATATAAGTATTAAAAATTAAAAATTAAAAAATATTAATTATAAATGCTCTAATAAAATTTTATTATGGTTGCAGGGTTAATAACTGAAATTCAATTTTTTTCAACTTTTAAAATCTTTTTTCAAATTTACAAATGGTAAATTCATTTGATTAATTTAATTTTATAAATATACTTTTAAATTATAGTGAAGTGAAATTAAAAGTATAAGTTAAAAACCAAAAGCATCAAAATTTTTAAATTTATCATATTGACAATTAAAGCATGAAAATATATTTATTGATTTTAAATTTATTTCATATTTTTAAAAAATTAATTTTAACTTAAAATTATTCTATTAACAAATTTATTATGACATTTTTGCTTAAAATTTAAAGCTTTGTTTAAATATTTAATTTAAATTATTTTCAAACATTTCATAAAAGTTTATAGCCTTATTGTATTTTTAGAACAATTATTAGATATTATTTTCACCAAATTATTTGATATTATTTAGATAATTTCATATATATATATATATTATTTTGAAAAAGAAGGGACTCTATTAATATTTTAATACAAATTTGTATGTGGATAATATACTTTGTAAAGAATAATGGTACAATTAAATTCTAAAATCATTTATAACATATTAATATATTTAATACTTAATAATGAATAATAATTTCAATATTCATTATTAGGTCAAGAAATATATTTTCTTATACTGGATTTTTATTTAAAATTTATAGATAGAATAAAATTTAAAAATTAATTTAGTTCAAATTTTCAACCTAATTTTTTTTGATTATTTTAATATATAAATTAAAATTTTTAATTTTTTAAAATCAAATAAAATATTATATTATATATATACTTTTCCAATAACAATTTTGAATAAAAATATTAAAAAAAACACTTTTTGAAAACGTTTATTAATTAACGACTAAAAATAAACGAAACCGAAATAACAAAACATGCAAACTAATAGCCAAAAAAAAAAAAAAGGAATCCATGGATGCTGCATCTGCAGCAATGCCAAGTTGAGAATTGTTAATGTTCCAATTGACAGCAATGTTAATGATACAACATCAGGCAATGTCACAACCTAATTTACAATTTCTGGCAGTTTGCTACAAGAAAATTGTTGACATTTCTGGTTTGCACATGACTACAATATGCCACACTTGCTAGAACATGAAGATCTGGAAAAGAATCATTTGACAGAGAAATAGCTACCACACTCGTCGCCCCGCCTCGTTATAAATAAACGCTGGCCAACCCCGAAAAGGAGAGAAAGAATATATTAAACTGCACAGCTGAGTTTTTTAAATTACAAGAACTGGAAATTCATTAATGCTAATAGTATGTGTATTAGGAGAGTTGTGCTGCTTCGAGGTAGCAGCAGCTTCAAGAGCATGTTTCTTGACGAGCTGCTGTCTCGTAGATGACCTGCATTGACGAAATCCTTGCTCGAAGTTACCGAAACGTTGACCGAGGACGAACCTGTGTATAGATTGTAAAAAGATTAGGAACGGATAGTTAGGTTTAAGACAAAATGCCAGAAAGAGTAGAGATATCATACTTACAGTCATAGTTAGCCCATCCAACCCGTTGATGAGCTAGATCGTATACGAAAATTTTGTCTTTCAGAACAAGATCTGCAAGTTGAGGAAAAGGATAAAGATCATTAGCCTTGTAAGTTCAGAAATTTTCTCAACTTGCAGACAAGATCATTAGACTCGAAAGTTGAAACATGTTCAGGCGGCAGAAAGAAAGCCAGGTTCAGTGCCTGCCTAACCTCCCAAAATTGTTATTCCTCCTTGAGCCTTCTGAAAACCAATGCACCATAATGCAGCTCCATCCTGCTACGATAATGTGGAGATCAGGTTACACTTTACTTCAGACGATGAAGCTATATGTTTCCCAGAAAATCTCTGATTTGAAATTTTGTACGAAAATAATTAGTCATGAACCGAGGGAACTTACGTAATTAGAATTATACATAAGGTACTCTTCAGGTTTTAACAGCATAGTCGCACCACCAGCAAAGTTAAAACCAACTGGAGGAAATAACTGAGATACACTGCATCGGAAACAGATCATTTCTATTCAGTTCAAGAACGTCACTTTTCTAAGAAGTGATGAAAAGAGGAAGGAAATGAAAGAATGAACCTATCGGAAACAAGATAACACTGGTTTCCATTATATATCATAGGAGTGGTGACTTGTGAGACTGCAGCAGTTATCTACATGTGAAGCAAGCAAATCATCTTAGCGTTCAAAGAAAAGCAATGATAAGAAGAATTGTACAAATCGACATGATGGAGAACATATGGTTTTGATCAAAAGGTATGTGTGGTTCTAGATCATGACATTCAGACCGATTAAATATGGCTGAAGCCCGCTTAAACATTATGATTTACAGAACTTGAATGTTTTAAGCCCAGTCACAGCAAATTATGTATTCTTCACATTAAAAGGTTACTTTCTCTTTAGTCACTATCCAGCACCGGTTATTGTCACTGTAGACATTTATTCACAAGGAAAAAACATGATCAAATTTCAATGGTCCTAGTAAGAAATTTACTATAAATTACTTACAGCGCTGACAAAAGGATCATAAGCTTCTTCAATGAGGTATGCCAAGGTTGTTCCGGTGTCAATAATTGTTCCTTGACTATTTGATGTCGCAAATGCTGCTGGATCAATTGGTAATGGTTGTCCATTGACAGCAATGCTCAGCAGATTTAAATTATAATGAGGCCTGAAATTTTCAAGGAAGCAGCCAGTCTTACACGAAAATTCAATATTCACATTTTGAATTGTGCCAGAACCATTGCACAAAGAAGAAAAGAAACATACGGTAAACACTTAGAGCAATCCCACACCAAAAATAAAAAAGCCATGTGTGTGTATATATATATGCAACTAATGCAGAAGTAAGGTATTCTCCACAGAAGAAAAGACCTGAGTACTTAAGCACTCAATTCAACTCCACTAAACCTTTTCATTCACCACATTGGAAATAATTAGAAATTGATCCTCCTTTCCTCAAGTTCTTATTGCGATTCCAAAAAATCCAAAGAGAGGCTCAGAAGGATGTAAGCCAACATAAGACAACCATACGATGCCCAGAGAAAGCATACACTGAAAGTGCACCTCTTGGCAGTTGGAAAGCGAACTGTGTGAATGAATGAGGAACAACTTGAGCAGAGAAAGTACAAGAATGTGGTTGGGCGTTTTCAAGTTAAAATCTTGGTTATGGCACAAAAAAAAAAAATGATATAAGCATGCAATTGAACCCTTGGTAGAGATGATATGACAACTAAATGCTTCACAGAGTTTAGGTGGTGGTTCTGGAGCCAACAAGTTTATAGAGAAAAGTACAGCATTTTACAAAAATTACATACTGCGATGGCACAAGGGGACTATATACTATGCGCGGCTCCATAATTTCACCAAGAACCAATATCCCGCCACCACTTCCCTCCCCTTTCAAGCAATGCGAGAAAACTCGAGGTGTAACCCCATTGGATGACAACTGTGATATGACAGATAGATCACCTTGGCCAAATCCAAATATCCCATCAATTGCTTTATCCGTCTTAGACAAGTCCCCAGACTGGAAAGTACTACATCTGTTTCAAACATCACTATCTAGAACAATAAGCTTCAAGTAAAGCATGACAAAATACACATAAATCACAAAAATTAAGAGAGAAGAAGTTATTATCCTAACATAATGTCATCTTAGTGCCAATTTGGTAATAATATGTTTTCTTAATGCCGTTTTTATATTACAATTTCAGCTAGTGATATAAATGGTCTACTTTATTGACAGAAAAAACGTGAAATAAGTATATTGTTGGTTCTGTCTACGACCATCCACCTATCTGTTATCTTTGTCATGATAATTCTCCCCGGTTTTTTCAACTTCATGTTCCCCTTTCTCGGATGAGTTAGAAAAAGCTTACCCAAAGACAATGGCAGCTGAAGAATTAGCAATCAAGGACTTCCCTGAAACCGCATCAAAATAAAAGGTATCAGACACATAATAACCTGATGTCCCACTTCCATCTCCATATTGGAACTCGTAGCTGCACTGGTTACTCTCAGAAAGGCACTGAGTCGCCGTGGTTTGAATTTGTGAAGCGCAAATAGGGTGCGAACATGGGACTAATCCGACAGTTGATGAGCCAGTAGTATCAAAGTAATTGAGCTGAATCTGTCAAAATACAGCATAAACATGAAGTTGAACTCAGTTTTCAGCCTACAAACCACAGCTAATGATGAGCTAAAGGAATTGGATTTACTCCAAGGCCACTGGTTCGTGGGCAATTACTACACGAACTGCAAGTAACCCACAAGACATCACTTCCTGTGTCAATCTGTACATTGAATTCTCTTGGAGGGGTTCCCAGTTTCACTTTTGTGAAATAGAGTCTAAGCAAAACGAATAAACCAATTAAGGAAAACAATCAATACTTATAATATATATATACTAAACCACATGTAGTCCATGGAGTTCTACAAATCTGAAACACCATAAAAACTGAAGGGAAATTAAGACAGGTATATTACAATGGCGGCGAAGATCCATCAATCCTGATTAACAAAGGACATCAAAAGACACAACAGCAAAAATAAAATTAGTCAATAAATAATTTAAGCACAATGTAGAAATAATTACAGAACCAACAAATTTCACATGATAAAAATTACAAAAAAACAAGTTCAAATACTTGCAAACAAACAGCAAAGAAGATCTCATTGCTCTTTCTCATTTTTCACTATGTTTTTGACTGAAGACGTGCAAAACTATACCTTGTCTTGATTTGAATAAATCAAATTGAGCTGAATTCAAGCTAAATCATGTCATTGTTTTGGCATCATTTCATTTCTTTCTAAATGCATATTTTTTTCTGATATTTAAGTTGAAAGAGCTGAATTATATCAACATTTTCAAAACATAAGAGCTGAATGCTTTCTGTTTCTGGACATCCCAAACAGGCTTACAAATAGAATGATTATGATCCTACATGCAATCTAGGTATCAAGCAGGACAAAGCAAGCAAGGAACACCCATCAAATGACATTACAAGTACAAATTAGCAAAAAGAAGAAAAAAAGAAGCAAGCATTGCTTAGCAAGAGGCAGAAGACATCTACTAGACCTCACAAGATAAAAAAAAATACAAAAAGAATACCCACCAATGCATGAAAATAAAAGGAAAGCTAAAGGATTAAGGAAACCAACAAAATTTAATCACAGAGAAAAGAATTACCCAACAAGATAAGGATCGGGGCTGCCTCGAACTGAGAAATCAACAACACCACCAGCAAAACCTTGCAAAAGACGGGCATGTCTAAAATGGTCACGATCTCTTAAGAAGTCAAGTTCTAAAGATTGGTTCAAAGGAAAAGCCCTTTGAAGAGAAAGGAAAGTAGCAGAGTGGACAACCGACAATGAAACTGAGATTAACAGAATCAAGAATGTCCATAAAAGTTGCATCTTTATTGAGGTTGGGGAAGTGGGTAAGTTCTGTTTTCAAAGAAAGAGATCGAAATGGCGGTGGTGGCGGTGATTATGGCCCCTTCCTTCGATGCATTACAGAGACGGGGAGGGGAGAGAGGAGAGCAAGAAAAGATGGCGATGATATCTGTGATTAAAAAGGAAAGTAAACAGTGAGTTTTGCACTGTTCGGTGGCTAAGTGATGAAAAAATAATTACATTTTCTTTAAATATACTTTTATCCTTAGATTAATTATTTTTAAAAAAATTTAAAATTATTTATTATATTTTTTAATATTTTGGTACCAAAGGTGATGCCCTACTCGACAAGATTGCGAAGGAGGTAAATCACGATACCAGTGACCTCCTAGATGGGAGATCTCTTAATGCTCATAAGAAGCCCACCCGTAGGATGTAACTCCCATACTATGACTGTTAAAACTCGAACCTTGAATCTTTGGTATCAATTCTATTATCCGAGTATCAACTGAGCTACACCCGAGTATATTTTTTAATACTTTAATAGATGATAGTGTTAATCATGGTAATGAATATGATAATACAATTACAAAAAGAGTTAAATAGTTAAAAAAAAGTATAAAAAATTGATAAAAAATTTAAATTAGAAAACCATATAATATCTTAAAAAATAAATACTTAAAAATATTACATCGATTAAATCAATAATATTTGATAATTTTATTTTATAATTTAAATTAATTTTATATGATAATAATTTTTAATTAATCAAACTAAAAAATTAAAACATCAAATTAAAAAATAACATTATTTTATATATTATTAATATATAACTATTAATTTACAACACATCTTATTTAATTTTAATTAACTTATTATTTATTCTATTCAATTTCAATTTTTTAGATTTCATATTAAGTTTAATTGATTCGGTTTGAAATTTATAATCAAAACCGGACAGAAAAATCAAATATTCACCCGAACCGGACTTAGGTTCCAAATATACGTCATGCAATACGTGATTAAAGAAACGACAAGTTGGTCTCATCACATTTCACCAGAAATTTTAAAAAATTAGTAATTATTTTTCCATATTTTATAATAAAAGTTAGTAATTATTTACACTAAATTTAATATTATAATGTGAAAAAATTATTTTTACTATAAAAATATCAGATTAAAAAAAGATAAATAATATGTATTATGTGTATATTGTGGTTGAAGAAAAAGTATTTTTAATCTTACTTTTTATTTTTTATTATTATTTAAAATTAATATTTACCAAAATATATAAATATGGCTCGAATAAACATTATTTAGAAACAAGTAAATATGTATTTTTGTATTTTAAAATTTAAAAAAAAAAATCTGAAAAAAATAATATTAATAAGCGTTTCTTTGTGGATTTAGTAGTCTCACTTACAGTGAATTAGATCCTAAAGGTTCTGTTCTTCTGCTATATGTACTTTCCATAAATCAACACCATGCATTACTAGAGCTGCAGATTGAGTCAACTTCCCGAACAGGTAATTCCCTTTTGATTTCCTTTTCATTTCTGCTCTTCTTTTGTGGAATTTAAATGGTTTTATTCTTTATTTTTTTGATGATTTATTGTGGTAATGATAGTTCTTATGGATTAACTTTAGCTCCACTTTCCGGTCTTGAATAAGAATTAATGGTAGAGCTTAATTTGAAATGACAGGGAAATGATACTTTAGCTCTATCACTCGAGATTATTGTTAAAGATGTAAAATCATTTCTGGGTTTTATTTGTTTGAGCTTAAAATCATTTATGGGTTTTTGTTGGTTCGAGTTTTTGGATTGAATGATTCTTATTTTTGTGTTAGAAGCTTTAAGGAAGCATATTGGGAAGGATATTAGATTCAGAAACAAAGCAAAAGGGCATTACGGGTTAGTTATTTTACACTGCAGACAATGGCAATGGCTTCTGAAAACCAGCAACTTCATTTCATATTTCTTCCCCATTTAGCCCAAGGCCACATGATCCCCATGGTAGACATGGCAAGACTATTGGCAAAACATGGTGTTACAGTCACCATAATCACCACTCCCTTCAATGCCACCAGGCATGAAAGGATCATTGATCGAGAAAGTGAATCTGGTGTTAAAATCCAAATGCTTCGAGTCCCATTTCCTGCAGAGGAGGTTGGTTTGCCTCCTGGATGTGAAAGCATAGACACTCTCCCTTCACCAGAATTGAACAAAAATCTAATGATTGGCATTAGCTTGCTACAAACACCAGTCGAACAATTGCTTGTCAAGTTAGAGCCTTGTCCAAGTTGCATAATTTCTGATAAATATGTGCCTTGGAGTAATCAGACTGCTTTGAGATTTAAAATTCCAAGGCTTGTGTTTGACGGTACTAGTTGTTTTTCACTCTTATGCACACATAATATACTTGCTACAAGAATTCACGAGAAGGTGTCAGAATTTGAACTATTTACGGTTCCTGGATTGCCTGATCGTGTCATGCTAACTAAACGCCAGCTACCGAATGCTGTGCTTTTGTGGGGCACTGATGAAATCCGTCGTCAGATGAGAGAAACTGAACTTTCAGCATATGCTGTGGTGGCCAACACTTTCCATGAACTGGAACCGGCTTATATCCATGAATACCAGAAAGCAAGAGGTTGTAAAGTTTGGTGTGTGGGTCCAGTGTCACTCTGCAACAAGGAGAATATCGATAAGGCTGAAAGAGGCGACAAGGCTTCCATTGATGAGCATCAATGTTTGAAGTGGCTTGATTCCTGGACACCAGGATCTGTCTTGTATGCTTGTCTTGGAAGCCAAAGTGAACTCACAGGAAGCCAATTGATAGAGCTGGGAGCAGGCTTGGAAGCATCCAACAGACCCTTTATCTGGGTGATCAGAAGAGGTAAGGGAGCTGAAGAGCTCGAAAATTGGATGTCAGATGAAAAATACGAGACAAGGATAAAAGGAAGAGGTGTTCTGATTCGTGGCTGGGCTCCTCAGGTGTTAATCTTATCACACCCTGGAATTGGAGGATTTTTAACACATTGTGGTTGGAATTCTACATTGGAAGGTTTATGTGCAGGCGTACCAATGATAACCTGGCCATTATTCGCCGAGCAGTTTTATAACGAGAGATTCATAGTACAAATACTGAGAATTGGCGTGAGATTGGGGTCCGAGTTTTCTGTAAAGTCGTCGGAAGAGAAGTCACGGGAAGAAGTGAAAAGGGCAGCAGAGCAGTTAATGGATGAAGGAGATGAAGGAGAAGAAAGAAGGAACAGAGCCAAAGAGCTTGGAAATTTGGCAAGGAAAGCAATGGATGGTGGATCTTCTTATCTCAACATGACAATGTTGATTGAAGATATCAGAAAACAAGTTTCAAGCAATTAGCTTGGAAGCCTTGTATTCTGCAGCAAATGTAACTTGATTAATGCAATATATTGTGATTTTGGAATGTTCTTTTCCACTTAATCCAAGAATAAAAAGATTAAAAAAGCTTCCCTTTTTCTATATCCATGAATCTTTAAGAAAAGCAAAAATCATCCAGCAAATAAAGATAAAATTTTCTCGTAGTTAGATCATTCCAAAAAATATAAAGAAAAAACAACGAAATATCAACCAAGTTAATTGAAGATTAAAGAACTAAAATGCCATTTAAAACTTGATTACCAAACATATTTTATTGATTTCTTATGATATTAGCAGTCAATTTGTTATAATCATTTAAAGCTTGAGGTTCACATGTTGCATGGTTGAATTCAAAGATAGGATATTAATTGGCTAGACAGTAAAAGAACAAAGATTTGACTTTTCTGGCAAAATGCAGGACATCTCGCATTCAATTCCCTAGGCAACTTGATTGATTGACAATCAATGCTTCTGGAAGAAAGCATAGAAATTTGAAGCAGAGCCACAAGATTTTCCTCTATGAATTGAACAAGAAATAGCAGTAGATTCTTGCCATTGGAGTCCTGAACCGTAATCACCATTATCAACAAAGCGAAAAGTTTCATAACCATGGCTTTCCAAGCTCAACGACCTCATTTCCTTCTTGTTCCTTTTATGTCTCGAAGCAACCTTATACCCTTTACAGACATGGCCAAGGCACTTGCTCATCATGGTTTAACTGTTACAATCATCATGACACCTCTTAATGTAAGAAGGCACAATAAAGTATTGGAATATGCTCGAACTTATGACCTGAAAATCCATTTCCTTTCTCTGCCATTTCCTTGCCAAGAAGTTGGATTGCCTGAAGGATGTGAAAATGTAGATTCGCTTCCATCTCCAGATTTGGTACCGACATTTTTCAAAGCGAATAATATGCTTCAAGAACCAGTAGAGAAATGGCTGCAGGGATTGGAATCGAAGCCTAGTTGCATCATTTCTGATATCTGCCTACCATGGACTACTGATGTTGCACTTAAGTTCAAACTTTCCAGAGTTATCTTTCATGTGGTTTCTTGTTTCACTCTTTTCTGTTATCGAATTCTTGCTCAATACAAGATTCTTGAGGGTATTAACTCTGACGACGAGTATTTTTCAGTTCCTGGAATTCCTGACAGGATTGAGTTCGCTAAGAAACAGATACTAAAAGCAAAAAATCAACTATCACCTGAGTTCAAAGCCATGTTAGACAGATCAAAAGCAGCCGAGCTCTCAGCAGAAGGAGTGCTGGTGAATACTTTCGAAGAATTAGAGGCAGATTACGTTAATGGATACCGAAAGGTAGTGAAGAACGTATGGTGTATTGGTCCACTTTTCCTGCAAAATAAGGCTTTTAATTACGAGCCTCATCAGTCTCTCAAGTGGCTTGATTCGAAGAAACAAGCCTCTGTTTTGTATGTATGCTTTGGTAGCCAGTGTCATATACTTGGAAAGCAGCTGATAGAGATCGGTTTGGGATTAGAAGCATCAAAACATCCATTTATTTGGGTTGTGAAAGAAGATAAGAACGCATTCGAATTGGAGAAATGGCTAATGGAGGAACAGTTCGAACAAAGGATAAAAGAAAGAGGTCTTGTTATTAGAGGATGGGCACCGCAGGCGCTAATACTATCTCATCCAGGAATTGGAGGGTTCTTGACGCATTGTGGTTGGAATTCGACACTCGAAGGGATATCTTCAGGAATGCCGATGATAACCTGGCCTATGTTTGCTAAGCAGTTTATGAATGAGAAGTTGATAGTACAAGTGCTGAAAACTGGTGTCAGCATTGGAGTTGAGACACCTATGACTTGGGGAGCTGAAGAAAAGCTTGGTGTGATGGTGACCAAGGATGAGATACAGAAAGCTGTAGACAGCTTAATGGATGAAGGAACTGAGAGTGAAGATATTAGAAGAAGAGCTAAAGAACTTGGAAAGATGGCCAAGAAAACAGTTCAAGAAGGTTCTTCTTTCTCAAACATGACATCATTTATCCAACATGTTATAGAACAAGTAACTACCGGGTAATCAACCAAATTACTATACAAAAAAAAATCTGTACTGATATTGTCCCACAACATTTCATCTGCTCTACCCTTAACTAAGGCAAGGGCGTTTCTAGAGTATTGCATTTGTTCCTACCTTGTCAGTTCAGTGTGCTTAATTCAATGGAGCAAAATGTATTACAACTATAAGCTCATAGAAGTAAGCATATTTATGTCATTTCCTTGGGCATTAACAGTTTGATTCGTATAAACATTGCAATGAATTACTCGGATATATAATTAAAAGAAGAAACTACAAGAATCCATAACAAAAGAATCAGAATTTTAGCACTTCCACATTATACAAGAATCTTACATAACGAATGATTCATGTAAATCAGACGTATACATGACCAACACAATTACATGGCTTGTCTTGCAGAAGATGTAGCAAACGCCTGAGCTTTTCTTCTTAGGCTGAGTTTCATGTACAAGCCCTGTAAAAGCAATATCATTTCAAGAGACAGCTGCATATTGATTATTTAACAAGTAATTCAGTTTCACATGCCAATTATACTTAACCATCATATGATGATTCTTCATGGAATATGTCTAAGCCAATTTTTTCTGATTTCAAGTTCTTTTCCAAATCTGCCTGGTGAATGATTATATGCATGCTCGTATTAAAATCAGGTATGATTAATTACATTAGTTGTATGTATTGTTGCCCCAGTAGTCATGCTGATCTTTTGATCGGGAACCAGTTCAAAGCTCATATTCTGCAGAAAGACCGCAAGGGCAACGATAGCTTCGAGCAAAGCAAATTGGTCACCGACACATTTACGGGGCCCTCCACTAAAAGGAATGAACCTGTAAGAAAAACATTGCCACTTTAAGATCTAATTGATGCTGAACTGGATTGAGCTAACCAAGAAAAGTATTCAGAATTCAGCTTCAAGCTCAAAGAAGAGTTCTTGTATTCAAGGACAGGGAAAGAGTAGACCAAATCCAAAACTTTAACAAGAGATAATTACCTGAAATCCGTATTTGTTTCATTTGGAACTGGGCCTTCCAGGTTGAATCTTTCTGGCACAAATTCTTCTGCTCTCTCCCAGACCTTTATAACATCATACAACATGAAATTCCATGACCAGACAATTCAGAAAGCAAGCACAATCTTGGATTCCACGAAGAGCCAAATTCACGATTGTTGAATGAAACATACTTTAGTTTCCATTTGCAAAACATATTCAATTAAGACCGGTCACACTTCCAGATCAACGTGAAGATCAATGATTTATCAGTGTTTAAAGTCAAGTCATAAAATTAACATCACTTGAGGAAATCAAACAGGACTCAGAAGGGCACAGCAAAAAGTTCTCCTACCTTTGAGGAATGATGGATGTTGTACACTGAGATCATTATATCTTGACCGGCTTTAACCTTGTAACCTCCGGGAAATACATCAGCAACCTGAGCTCTTCTCAACAAAACCTACAAGAATTTTCAAAGGTAATCGATAACTTATCCCATCAACAGAATCATGAACACCTCTCTGTTGGTCTTGCTGATGCAGTTACAATTTGACTACCGGAGGAAATGATTGCAACCTACAGGAGGATGTGGATATAAACGCAGTGACTCATTTATGCATCGTGTCAGAAACTTTAGATTCTTTATATCTTCATATGATGGAGGCCTTCCTTGTAAAACACGGTCTACCTCTTCTTGTGCCTTCAGTAGCGAGGAAGGATCCTGAAACATAATAAGCTTAAGAACATATATTCCCAGCACAGTTCAAATATGGCATTATGGCTTATATCTTCCAACTTATATCGGCAGTTCCAGGCACTTCCAGTTATATATATATATGTTGGCCATTGGTAAATCGGAGAGCAATTTTCAAAGTCCAATAAAGCAGTGTTGACAAGTATCTATTGAAAACCGATCAACATATCTCAGTCCTGCTGTAAATACATAGATACCTTACTCAGAAGATACGACGTCCAAGTCAACACCGAACCAGTTGTCTCATGTCCTGCAACTAGCATTGATAACAGATCATCCCGTAATTGTACACTTGAGACCTGATTCATACATGATCATCATCTTAGAACAAAGATTCAAAGTGGAAAATGAATGAAAATCCAGTATTAGAGACAAGGCGATCAAAATCTAATCCTGCAGCAGGATCACCATGAATTTTCAATCATCATACTTTTTTTATTAGCAAAATTTTGAAGTATAGCATATCATGTAGGATTGTAGGTGAATATGATATGGAAATTCCATACAATCCAAGTATGAGTGACAAGTTTACTTCAGTTATAATGATATTGAGAGAAGACACAACATATGAAAGATCAAAAGAGGCAGACCTCTTCCCTGCTAGCGAGCAAGAAACGAAGGATGCTTGGATCGCTGTCATTAACATATTCTTCATTATCTATTCTTTCACCCTCAGCCTCCACAATCTCTTTGCATTTTACGATAAGATCTTCAACTGTTTGCCTAATTAGTGCAACTGCCTTCTCGGCTTTTATTTGTCTAGGAATTACCTTACACAAAGGCTTAATCTGCAGCAAAACCAACAAAGATGACCAAGCTTAACTACTATAACAAAAAAAAACAACATTGAAGAACAAAAGAACAGAACATGCCTTCCAATATGGCAAAAGATCGGTTGAACGAGCCTCTGCCTCTTTCAATGCAGTGTAAACAGCATCAATGACTGGGCTATCGGTGGTGAGTGAATCAAAATTGTAGCTAAACAATGAAAGACCAATAACATCAAGAGTTAATTGAGAAAACTTTTCCTCCATATTTACAGCTGTTCCATTTAGTAAATCAGGTTGAAGTTTTTCCACCAATCTCTGTGCACATTGGCAAAATACTCGATCAACTATAATGGACAGATACTTCTTGTGAAGAGATGGAACCACGGCCCTGCGCCTAGCCTATGGAAACCAGAACTTCACTTTTAGTCAAAAACCAACAGCAATCAAGTCCAATCCTCAATACAGTTAAATTAGCCTCAATTTTGATCAAGCCAAGTTCAGTAGTTTAAGAAACGATAAGCCAAGTATCATAATCCTCAATACTACTAGAGATATAAAATCATTCATCGTCAACTTAAGTATGGGCACTCCAATGTATAAGCATATCAGACACATAATATCTTTTTCGGTTTTTTGAGAAATTCAACGATATCACAAGCTTAATCCAGTACTTAACAGATAATCACGTTAACCATTTTATCCAAGCCTTACGCTGACATTAATGATTTCTCTTCTGTTTCCATATGAATATTTGAACCGGACCAAGCCATCTAATTCAACTAAAATCTATAACAGCAACAACTCGACTGGCTCGATCAGTCACTCTACTTCCAAATAAACTAAACGGAAAGAACTCGACTTTAAGAGAGAAAACACAAACAAGAAACAAAATAACTGAAAAGAACAGAACTTTACCGTCCAAAGAGATCCTTCAGCAATTGCAAAACCAGAACCAAATAAAAATTCAGAAACTTCAGCAACGAGTCCTTTTGCATATTTTCCATCACCATAATTTCTAAGCACATGTTTAGCGATAGCAGGATCACTAACAACAACAAAATTTCGAGGACCGGCAGCAAGTCTATAAATAGGACCATAGTCATTCATCCATTTATACAAAGGTAAGAACAAAGCACCACCTAAAAGATCAGACACATCTTCAAGCTTGGCACTTGCTATAGGAATACCTGAATCATCATTTCTTTGGTCTAAAGTAAGCGTTCTAGTGAGTGAAGTAAGCCAATTTGGGCTCACCCATGAACTGGGTTTTCGATTATTTGGATTGGGATTTGGTGTTTTGTTCCTTAATGATGATTCAATCGTGATAAAATGCGGCTTTGTGTTGATAACTTTAGTGGGTTTTTTCATAAGAGGGATTGAGAGGGAATGTGAGTGTAACATCATGGTTTCACGTGTCAAACGGTGTCGTTTCTTTAAGCTTTCAAACCATAGCTTTCTGCTCGAAAGCTTAACTGATATGGTGATGGACTGAGCGTAAGCTGCATGATGTGTGGATTAGAGAAGGCCAGCAATCCATTAGGTGCTCGAACAAAACGCACCGTTTTATTATTATTATTATTATTAAAATCATTCATTATTCATTAAATTATATGCTACTGATTTCATTGATCAATTTTTAAAAAAATTAAAATCAAGTTGAATAAATGAAAATTTGCTCCAATAAAACTAAAATTGAAGTAATTAGAAATAAAAAAATTAATTTGAATAAACTAAAAACTGAATTAATAGGATGGAAATGAAATAAAAATAATTAAAAAAATTAAAAAAATGAACTAATTAATAATAATTTAAAATGATATAATTTTAAAATACTATATATATATATATATATATATATATATATATATATATCTATATTAATATAAAATCATATTATTTAATTTTTAATTTTTAATTTTTCGATAAATTCAATTATTAAATAGCGAAAACTTATATCATTAATAATAAAATCAAATTACACTTTAAATTAAACTAAAATTATCAAATAATATTAACTGATTTAAATAATTTTTATTGGCTGATACAGATTAGATCCAGAAAAACATAAGTGTAAGCATGAATTTAAGGATTTGAATGTAAAGAATTAATCAATTTCTTGGAATCCAAGAAATCCCTTGTTGTTGGGTGCATGGGAAGACAAGTAATCGAGTAAAGAAGCAAAACTAGTATCCTGATGGCGTCTTGGATTGACTTCATCTACGAGTTTTGTCCATGTTCCTCAATGGAACACTCTGAAACGATGCCATGGTTATCCGAGTCTTGGCCGAGTTCACCTTAACTCTGTGTGGTACACTTTTATACTTTCCATTGCTAAATATCTATAACAACAACAATTTGACACGAAAGATTAAATTAACGATTGCTAAATCTCTCAATTTTCTAAAAATGAATATTGTTTATATTTATGTTTCTCGATCTAATGGTGTTAATTTTTAATATAACTGGCTCAAGATGATCACCAACGTGATGATAAAAAGCATTTAGGATGGACAGTGACCCATTTGTCATTGTGAAGAATCTGAAGACCTTCAACGTCATCTTGGAGAAGAAGCGTAAGGAATCCATAGTCAGAATGAGGATGCAGTCCCAAGGTAAGTTCAGGTTGTGGGCGTTGATGGTAGAGATTCACCACAATTTGTTGGCTTCCATCTTCCAATTCCTTGATAATATCTTCATCTTTTTCTGTTTTATTCATCATGTTGGTTCCAGACAAGCTCTCTAAAATGGCTTCCATTATCATTAGAAACAAGTGCTTGCATTCTTTTGCATAGGTAGCCACCTGTTTCCAGCTTAGCCAGTGATTAATAATCAATTCACAATACTATAACATTCCTTACACCTGAAATCTAGAGGAGAGGAAGGCCAATAAGGAAGAACATTTGATAAAGGATGACAGATTAACTTCAAGAAATCTCTCCAGCAGAAAACATCTGCCGACATGAATCGCAATCTTTCTTCGTAAGGAAGCTCGATAAATCTCTTAGCTGCATCCATCATTCCACTCATAGAATCCGTAGGAATTCCATGATTCACCATCTGCATTAACCCGCCATCGTTTCACCGATCCAAATGATATCTGAAAAGGGTTTACCTGAAAGAATCCGTAGTCCTGCCAAGCATCAGCAAGGGTTCTGAGGGCTTGGGGCCTGTCAGATCCTTGTAATTCTGCAAAACCAATGGTGGGTAACTTCAGATTCGGGAAGGATTCACTAGATTCAGACTTGGGCCGTTTTCCAACAGGGAATATATATTTGTGAGGAACTTCACTAATGCCTGATTCACACAGCCTCTTCACGCCTGTATGGTATTGGATTTCCGGGGCTTCTATTTATGCAAACAGTATATACAATACAAGAAAAAAACCATTAATCATGACACTATAAGAATACGATAAAACATAATCATTGAAAGTATTATGACGATTTAATTATCATGCAAAGTCACTAGTAGTTGAGCTTGAGTTATTAAGGAAGTTCATTGATATTGTTAAAGTGAAAAGGTTAAGATTCAAAATTATTACCTTTTTATACTTAGAGGACTACCCTTATTACATGAAGAATAAAATAGTATTTATTCATGATTAAGAAATATTGAATTCTCTTTTGGATAAGTCTTGAAAGAAGAAAAAAGATTAAAATATCAATAGATATTTATTATTGAATTAATTCCATCAAAAAATATCATTTTTTATTTTGAAAATATCCAATATAAATGTATCATTATTTCATACGGAAGGTACAAATCAATTGGAGAAATTCGCATCCTATCATAATACAAATTTAATGTCCCTGTATTGTAAAGGAAAAACAGCAGAAATATTTTCAGCTTGTGCTTGGCAGGAGAGGATCTGTAGGTGGTGATTTTATATGTTTTCCTGACAGAATTGACAGGATCCAATACAGAAAACCTGCCAGGAAGAAGCTGATAAACCAAGCATTGTTGTATATAACAACAAAGAGACCTGGAACTTGTGATAGAATTCCAAGCTTTTGTAGAAAACCTGGAATCACAGGCAAAATCCCAACAACAAGCGCAAGCATTGCCACCAAATTGTATCCTCCTGAATAAAAGTAAGCTCCGTATGGACTAGAAGTATACAAGTCCTTGACCCTTAAGTTCATCCTTTGAATAAGGTAGTAATCTGCTAATAATATGCCACCAATTGGACCCAGTAATGCAGAGTATCCAACTAGCCAAGTATACACAAAACTTTCACTTGATTGAAGTAATCTCCAAGGTTGGAATGCAATTCCAAGCAACGCAGTTAAAAGAGCACCTTTTCTGAAGGTAAAAATTGATGGGTTCAGATTGACAAGGGCATTAGCAGGTGCTACAACATTTGCAGCAATGTTAGTCGTTATAACAGCCAAGCTAATCCCAAAGATCGCAAGAATCATTGTACCAAACCCACCAATTTGATCAAGAAGTTGAATTGGACTAGAGATTACTCTGCCAAAAATCACTTTTGTTGATGATGTTACTGCTATACCAACAAACGTAAATGCACCCATGAAAATTGGAAGGCCAATTTGACCAATGATTTGGTCTTTTTGGGTCTTTGCATATCTAGTAAAATCTGGTATGTTTAAAGCAAGAGTAGCCCAGAAACTTATATTTGCTGTTAGTGAAGGAAAGAAAAGAGCCCAGAATTGAGAAGAAGAGAGCTTTGAAGATAATGAAAGCATATGACCAAAACCATTCGATTTAACATAAGACCAGATTAGTAACCAAGAAGTAAGTATAATCAGAATTGGAGCTGAGTATTTTTCTAGTTTTTTGATTCCTTCAATTCCTTGCCAAACAGCAGCAAATTGAACCACCCAGAACAAAATAAAACAAGCAAATGCTAATGGAGAAGTGCCAAGCCATGGCAAACCTTGGGACAATGATGAACTTTTAATGGAATTTGGCAAAAGAATGAAAATTGCTTCACCACCAATCCAAGTTTCAATTCCATACCATCCACAACCAACTAATGCTCTAAGTATTGTTGGAATATGAGCACCACGAATTCCAAATGAAGATCTTGCCAAAACTGGGAAAGAAATTCCATAACGGGTTCCAGGATTTCCTGTCAAAACTAATGGAAATAACAGGATAATATTAGCAGCAACAACAGTAGCTATACCTTGCCACCAAGCCATGCCAAGATCGACCAGGCTGCCAGCTAAATAATACGATGGAACACCAACAACAAGACCAATCCATAAACTAGCTATTTCCCATCCAGAAAATGTCCTTTGACTTGGTGTTGTTGGCTTAAGATCATCATTTGTAAGAGCTGGATCAAGCTCAACTTCATCAAACATTGAACTTTCACAATTATGTCTCGAACCCATCCGATTTTTATCAAAAACCATCCATCTTTCATTACGAAGAAACTGGGTTTTTTGACCAGATGGGAAGTTTCGTTTATTAGTTACGGCGACTGGGGATGAAGGGAAATTTGGAAAATGAGATAGAATTGAGATTTTGGGTTTTGCAGAGGTGAAATTGAAATGGAAATCGAAGCATTTCGACACCATTGTAATGGCGTTTTCACTAAAGAAAAAGAGAAAGATTCAGAATCTAGAAAAAGTAGAACATGTGGTATCAATTGAAGATAGAAATTTGTGGATGATAACGTTGACAAAGAACAATGTCAATTATTGGTAGAACTGTCAAATCTTCAATTTATTCCTTTTTAATGATTCCGTAGAGAAAGAAAAAGAAGGCTTGAAGATTCCCAAGACCATAACATGGAACGTTGAGCTGTGAATCCATTCTTTATTGGATCACGATCTTTAATGGCGGATCATGATTTTGCAATTTCAATTATGTGTTTAATAATAATGTTGTAGCTGATGAAAATGGAGTTCGGATCCAGCTTTTGAAGATCTGTACTCGCTCAGTGTATTAAAATTATAAGGAGCTAAGCGTCTGTGATTAACTTACATAATACTCCACTCCATGAACCAGTTATACAGCATAATTCATATAAAAATAATTTAATTATTTATATAAAATTATAAATATTCATAAAATATAATATTTTTTATTAATAATTTATTTATTTTTTAAAATAAAAATAAATATTTTATTTTATTTTATTTATTAGGTTCCTTTAAGCTTGATATATTATATTTTCTAAGTTTTTTACATTAAATTTGAAATCAATATAAAAAATTTTATAAATAAATAATTGTAAGTTCAAAATTGAAATATTAACAACAAAATATTGTTAAAAAATCCCAAATGTTATTAATTAATGACTAATTTAAATTAAAAATAAAGAATGTATAATTTAAAGGAGTTGGACTGTGAATTATTTGTACCTAATCGAGATCTACACTAAATAAACAAATAAAAATTCAAACTTAATAAAAAAGCTCTATTTTTTTCAAAAACATAATATTAGTTTAATTTTAATTTAATTTTTTATTTTTTTATTATGTAATATTATTTTTTATTTTTTTATCATTTTTATTGTACAATTATAATATTATTTCTTTTGATTTATTTTTTTATTATATTATTTTTTATTATTCTTCTTTTTTTACTTCTTTTTTTATTATATTATTTTTTATTTTAAATTTATTTTTTATTTCAAACTATGATAAAATTTTAAATCACTTTTTTCAAAAATGATATTTGATTAATTGTTTCCATTTAAAACTAAATAAAATAATAATAATTATGAAAATGATAGAATTTAATTTATATTTATAATAATATCATATGTTTTCTAAAATTTTACAAAAGTGACAGATTTTTATAAATATTTTAAAAATAATAATGTAGTGCGCAAAATCTATAAAATAAAATGAATTGAATTTAGAAATTGAGCAACAAATAATTTTATTAATTTGAAGCGGGTTACAATCTCTAATATAAAATTCTATAAAATAGAATTTAAATCCTCCGATTCAAATTTCGAAGCAAGAACTTGATTCAAGGGCTTTTGTAGCTTGATCTTGAATTAAACTTGATTTTTGGTGAAGAACACAATTCAAGTGCTTTAGGGCTTGATCTTGAATTAAATTTCACCTTGGATGAAGAACACTTTGATGAACTTGATGAACACCTTGATGGACTCCTTGAACGCCTTGATGAACTTGAAGAACACCTTTGATCTTGAAGAACACCTTGAGGTCTTGAATGCTTGGAGAGCTTGCAGCTTGTGAGCTTCTTGTTGCTTCTGGCTTC
>CANYBF011456908.1:0-16326 GCA_948192965.1 Dalechampia spathulata | reverse complement strand
TATTTGCTCGTCACCCATCATTCTGATACCCTCTAAAATGGTGTACTTCTGTTTCTTGTATTCTTCCTCTACTTCATTAGTAACTGTAAACAGCTTGTTGCCAAGTCTGGCAACCACGAAATCAACCAGTGACTCTAAAGACGTAGCGCAGTACTTGTCTTCTCCTCTAATACTTGGTGCCTCACATTCTGAAATTGTCTGGTTCATGATCTGGGCTTCTTTGGATGTAGATTTGACTGAAAAGTAGTTGAGAATTTCTGGAAACTTGTTGCTTGAAAAGGGTATGGATTCAGTAGTTGTACGCGGCAAGAAACTTGATACGTTTATGGATTTAGAGAAAATAAGGTTCATTTTGTTACGGGGAAGAAGATGATCCTGTAAAAAAAATATAGTAGTAGAGAAAAGAGCAGGATTCTTGTCAAATTCTATCCGTTCTCCCCAGTATCCGACTCCATATGTAGCCCTTACTTCATGTGTTAATGAAACTTCTAATTTTGGAAAATAGCTGATGTTCCCATCATCTGTTTTTATCAGAAAATGAACATAAACAGTAAATTGTAGCACAAATAAATTAAAAGATTACCCATAAAAGACATGCTTTTGCATTCAAGAGAAAAGAAAACTAACCAGGCAATATGAGTTCTTTGAAAGCCTTGGGCAATGGAGTGTTGGGCAGCATGGATTCCCAATACACCTCGACAGCAGGTACAGATGCATTACTTCCTCTTGGAACAAACTGCAACAACCACCATCAACCATCTCCAACTTAAAATTTAAACAGAAAACGGTCCTTTTGCATGAAAACTAGAAATAAAATGCAGTAACATTCATTGCTCACCACCATCCATAGTAAAGCAATGATGCAAGTCAGAAGGGCAATCTCCATGCTACAAAAACTCAGCTCTTCCGCCTGTTGTCGGTGTTGGCTATATGATAAATGGATGCCATCAAAGCAAAGATCTATCACGTATATATAATTGACATATATCTGAAATTGCCTGTGTGTTTTTTTTAATCTCATAGTTTTTTAAATGTTTTTTTGTAGTGAATATTTGACAACAATTGTCAAAGGAATGAGTCATCCATATTGCCAAAGTTCCTAACAAAAAAAGTAAAACTTCGTATTTTTAAATTCATTACAAGATACATAAATTCTACTATAAAGCTATTTTTTAAATTAATTCGAAAGATATATAAATATATAAAATCGATTAATTATATAATAATTAAATTTATGTTAAAGAATTATTTAATTTGAAAATTTAAACTATTAGATAAAGTTTATGAATGATTTATATCTAATTTACTATAGAGGAATTGTTAGAGACCCTTTAATAATTTATATTTGATAATCTATTATAATTTTTAAAGTAATGTTTAGTATTTTGATTAATATCAAAATATTATTTTTTAATAATTAATAATATTATAATTTAATAATACAAATGTTTAATAACTAAACCTTTATCTTAAGTGAATTGTTGTCGAAAAAATTCATCATTTTTTAAAATTCAAAAAATATATAAAAAATATAAAATTTGAATCATAAACTTTTCCTTATTTTAATAAAATAAATGATTAACTTTTTTTTTTCTGTTTTAAGTAGACAACGAATCATTAAAATATATTAAAATCCTTCTTTCATTCTAAAAAAGCCAAAAACACCACTATCCTACTTGCTTAGGAAATCCTTATTTTAGTTGATTTATTGCGCTCTTTATATCTCAATAAATTAGCTGATTGTGGGACTTGGTAAACTGAACTCTTTATTAAACATACCCATCCATTCATAGGCTTTTATTCCGATATTTTATACTCGGATTTAAATAAATAAATTATAGAAGAAGAATTGTTTACATTCATAAGCTATTAACAAGCTATCAAAATTTGATCAGATTGGCGATATTTTTGTTTTGTCTGGGATAAAAGACTCTGACTCTGACTCTGACGACTGATGATTGACTCGTAATGTCGAAGAGCTTGACTTCAGTGCTGTGGCCAAAGTCCTTCCCCATGATAGAGACAATTACCTAACCAGGGTAAATAAAAAAGATTTTTTCATTTTTAAGGTAAAATTTAAAAAAATTCGAAATTTGAAGTAGTTTGAAAAGTCAAAAAGATCTAACTTTTTACTATTTATAGATTTGGCCTAGAACTTTAAATATCTTGTCAATTAGGTCCAAAAATTGAAATTAAAACTTCAATTTGAAAATTATTAATTAATTGATTAATGGATGAAAACATCAAAAGTTCAAAATTAAATAGTCCTTCAAAATCGGGACTGACTAGTTATGGAAATGTCCAAAACGAAGTGAATCAACTCCTGGAAAGATTTTAAGGAATCGAAATAAATTCACTAGAAGAAAGAAAATATTTGGCTGAAGAAATAGGAAAATTGGTGAATGAAAGACTTGATGCTATGGATAGAGAAAAGTCTTTGAAAAAACTAGTGGGAACCATAACAGAAAAAGATATAGAAAAATTAAGACCAAAAAAGTGGTCCATATATAAAAGACCCTAAGGTTAAATTGGCTAATTTAGATAATTCTAATTTAGCTCAGAATCTTAGAAAGCCCTTAGGACTGATAGAAGAGGCTCCTATTCATATAGATGATAAAACATTTAATGAGCTGATATCTACGAAAAAAGTTATTTACTGGCCTAATTATCCTCATACAACAAAACAGGAATTTATTCCTAAAAATAATTCGTTAAGACCAGTGATCAGTCCTGCAGCTTTTTTAAACTTAGACTGTGAAAAACATCTTTCGGAAAGGATTGATAAATGGATAACCATGATCAGATTTACTATTAAATCTAGTGAATATACCCCTCAATGTGCTTATGAATTATGCACAGCAACAATGGTAGGAAATGTACAAAAGTATTGGAACTTTTTAATCACTCATACTCCAATAAAGGATGAGATTGCTAGAGAGACAATAACAGATGCGGTGCTAGCCATAATTGTAGATGCCTTGAAGAGAGAATTTTATGGTTTTTCTTTGTCAACAGAGTCATTAGAAAAAGAGCAATCTTTGATGGCTCTAATGAAACTACAAATTTATGACATGTGTTATTTTGATAATTTTGTATGTGAATTCCCAAAGTATTATTATAATTTAGACTTTGCAGAACAAAATTACATGTCAGTAATGTTTTTTACTAAACTGCTCGAACCTTGGCCAGAAGTAGCAAAAATGGCTTTTCAACTTCTCCTAAATGAAAACAAAGTGGTTGATGGTTTAGGAGGAAGAATACAAGCGGTTGAGTACACAATAAGAAAGTGTGTACAGAACTCCAAGTAAGGCAGGATGCAAAGTGACTTCTTTACTTAAATAAGAGTTGTTGTTCTAAGATTGATTATGTACCTGGAAGATATGAATGTCCTTCAGGTTCAGAAAAATCTGAGAGAAGATATCCTTCAAAGAAAAAATTCAAGGATATAGAAAAAGAAGGATGTCTAAAGCTGAAAGAGAGGTAAAAAAAATCTAATAAACCTTCTAGGTTCATTAGGAATAGAACAAATCTTAAGGACAAAGATAGGATAAAATCCTTTAAACGAAAACATGGTAGAGAACCTAAATGTCCTAAAGGTAAACCTCCGACCAATTGTAATTGTTGCTAGATTTGTGGATCAAAAGCCCACAAAGAAAATACTTGTCCTCAAAAGAAAAATAGGAAAGAAAATCTGTGACAAATATTCTTTGAAGAAGAAAATTTGATCTATGAGCCCATAGATGATTTGATCGATATAGATTCAGAAATAGATTCTATTTATAAAGTACTATCTGAATATGAATCTGATAATGAGGAATCTGATTTATGGATAGCCAACATCTTTATGATGACAAATGAAGAAATGCCCATAGATGAAGAGTTAATCTCTTTGGATCATGCTCTGGTACACGAAGAATCATTTCAGTACGAAGATCCATCCAAAAGTTGTTTGGAATGGAAGTTACCTAAGGTAGATATCACTACAATCTATAGCAAATCTAGATTCAATTTTAGATCAATAGTTGATATCTCCCAAGCTGAGTCAACAGCTCAGGTTTCTATCATGGAGTTAGAAACATTAGATGTGCCCATAATTAATCGAACAAAGATAAATGAAATGGTTAATAAGGTGAAAGGTGAATATAATTATATTCACATAGGACTAGTTCAAGTAGGTTTAATACCTTTATTCAATCTACCTGCAGATAGTCCTGTGATAGCAGCTGTATTAGATAAAAGATGGAAACAATTTAAAGATCAGCTGATATCAGGTGTTCAGACTAATTTAACCAATGGTCCAGTTTGGTTTCAAAGCTATCCAAATTATTTGATGGCTTTAAACGATAAAACTTTGGGAAATTCATTAACCTTACGAATCAAATCTCATAAGATGGATAGAATGAATTCTCAGGCTAAATATTTAGCGTATCACACTAGGATAATTTTCAGATTGATAAACTCAACAAATCCTAGAGTGAAAAACATTTCTAAAATAACAGAGTTGCTTGAAGAAGGTTCAGATAACTATAAGAAGTTTAATAGGAAGGAAATCAATCCTATAGAACTTAGTTGGCTTAAGAAATGGGTATTGTCAGAACCAGCTGAATCTTCAAAAGCTATAGGCTCTTCTTAAATCTCACAAAAAGGAAAAGATATAATTCTTAACCTAGAAGAACCTATGAGAGAATTTAGAATCTCTGATCCTCATTTTAGAAGATCGTTCACAGTCAATTCATTCAGAAGTGTACCTCATACTTCTAATCATAGAGTGCTTCCTAGAAGATCAATCAATCATTCTAGACAAACTGAGTCTGAAACATCTTCTGTAGATGAAGAACCTTTAGTAAGATGACCTTGAAGATAAGTTCAAGAAGAGACATCTAGAATGTCTAAAGAAGGCCAAACATCTAGAAAGATAATAGGCTATAAAGATATTAGTCTACCTATCTTTACTGATGAAGATGAAAGTCAGGAAAGTATTCGAATGGTACATCATTCAATATGCATTCTTGAGGTTGTAAAGCAATTAGATATAATTGCTACAAAATAAGCTATTCCGTTTAAGGAACTATGGAACATGGTTTCCTCAAGTCCCTTGGCATCACATAAATTATATAGCCTTGAAAAGATAAGTTATAGTTCATATATCAAACTATCTTTTCAATTCGATGGTTATTATAATTATCAGTTAGATGCGCTGCTAGATACTGGTGCAACTATCAGTAGTGCTAGACCAAATGCATTACCTGATGAAAGGTGGAAACCTTTGTCAAAACCCATAGTATTACGAATGGCAGGTGGAGAGCTTAATATGGTTACCCAATACACCACAGATGTTCTTGTTATCATACAAGGAAAACGTTTTATCATTAAAAAACTTTTAGCATTTCCAGATCTTGAAGTTGACTTTATTTTAAGAAATTCCTTTTTATATGGTCAATCTGAAAATTGTCCCTTTGTCCAAGATCTTGATCATATACTTTTAGCAGGTCATAAAATTCCAATGTTATCTTCCCCCAAAGCTAAACTTAAATTTGAATTTTATCCTATTCCCATCTCTGATCTGTGTGGGTCCTACCCTTGTGAACCAATATTCAAAATGTGAGCCTAATGTAGTGAGCAGTGGATAACCAAGCTATTTAATCTAGATAACTCAGATGAAGAAATTGAGGAACCTAGTTTAAATGATACATTTAATCTAGATAACTCAAATGAAGAAATTGAGGAACCTACTTTAAATGATACCAACTGGTATGAAACTCTGTGTCATGTACAAAGTGTTAAACCATTTGAAGCTAAATGGAAAAAATTCATTGATAAGCTTGAAAATAATTTTAGTGAAGATCCACTAAAATTATGGGTTCTAAATGGTATAAAAGCCAAGTTAGAACTGAAAAATCATGAAACTATCATCAGAGCTAAAAATATTACATATACAGAAGAGATGATAGAAGAATTTGAAAAAAAAATTCTTGAGTTGCTGGAAAAAGGTTTAATTAGAAATAGTCTTAGCCAATATTCGAGCCCAGCCTTTATGGTCATAAATCATGCAGAAAAGGTTAGGGGCAAAGCTCGTATGGTCATAGATTATAGACAAGTAACCAGGCAATGAAAGATAATGGTTACAAAATTCCTACAGCTGGAGATATAATAGATAGGATAAGTCTTAAACAACCCTTTATATTTTTAAAATTTGATTTAAAGAGTGGTTATTGGCAAATTAAGATGGAGCTAGAATCTATTCCTATCACTGCATTTAATGCTCCATAAGGAATGTATGAATGGTTGGTAATGTCATTCGGTTTAAAAAATTCCCTATGCATTTTTCAACGCAAAATGGATAATGCATTTAAGGCATTAAAAAGATTTTGTGTGGTCTATATAGATAATGTGTTAGTCTTCAGTTAAAATGAAGAAGAACATATGAGTCATTTAGAACAAGTGACTGAGATATTCAAACAAGAAGGAATGATTCTATCTGAAAAGAAAATAGGATGGTTTAAAGAACGAATTAAGTTTCTAGGACTAGAAATTTCTAAAGGGAAAGTTTGGTTGCAAAGCCATATCTCTGAAAAATTTCTATGTTTCCTGATAAACTGAAGGATAGAAAGCAAGTACAAAGATTTTGTGGTCTTGCTAACTATGCTTGACAATTTATCAAAGATCTATCCAAATACCTTGGGAGAATTTTAAAAAAGACGTTAGATAAAAATCCTCCACAAGGAATGTATGAATGGTTGGTAATGCCATTCAGTTTAAAAAATTCCCTATGCATTTTTCAACGCAAAATGGATAATGTATTTAAGACATTAAAAAGATTTTGTGTGGTCTATATAGATAATGTGTTAGTCTTCAATCAAAATGAAGAAGAACATATGAGTCATTTAGAACAAGTGACTGAGATATTCAACAAGAAGGAATGATTCTATCTGAAAAGAAAATAGGATGGTTTAAAGAACGAATTAAGTTTCTAGGACTAGAAATTTCTAAAGGGAAAGTTTGGTTGCAAAGCTATATCTCTGAAAAAATTTCTATGTTTCCTGATAAACTAAAGGATAAAAAGCAAGTACAAAGATTTTGTGGTCTTGCTAACTATGCTCGACAATTTGTCAAAGATCTATCCAAATACCTTGGGAGAATTTTAAAAAAGACGTCAGATAAAAATCCTTGGTATTGGGAAGATGAAGAGACTCAGGCTATTATCATGGTAAAAGAAAAAATGAAAAATTTACCCTTTTTAAATTTACCATCAAATAAAGATGAGTTAGTCTTGGAGACAGATGCTTCAGATAATTGTTGGGGAGCAGTTCTTAAAATTAAAGGAAGGAAACTGGAAAAAATTTGTAAGTATTGGTCTGGAACTTTTAAGGGGTCAGAAATGAATTATCCAATTCATGAAAAAGAAGTGTTAGCTCCTAAAAATGGTATGAAAGCATTTTACATTTTCTTAGCTCCTAAAAAGTTTATTTTAAGAACATATTCTACTTATGTCAAACGTTTTATGAATCTGAACTTTAAAGAGGCTAGACAAACGAGGCTTTTAAGGTTGCAAGAATGGTTTAGCTATTACAGGTTTGATATTGAATATATTCCTTCAAATAAAAATGTGATAGCTGATTCTTTTTCTCGTGAATTATCTGATTCTACAGATGGATTCTGTTGCAAAAAACAAGTTATGCTGGTTTTGCAAGAGACAGGGACACTCTAGAAAATAGTGCCCTCAAAAGCGAGAAAAAATGAAAAGGAGAGCTCTGGCTCTTGTCAGAAGATGACGACAAAGAAAGTAAGGGTTTCGAAAGATTTTCTTTGCTGGTTTTGTGAGCAGCCAGGACACTGGTCCTCCAATTGTCCAGAAAAGCTAAGCAAAATGAGTTCGAAAGAACTTTTGAATCAAAAAATGATTCCAGATAACTCTTTTGAAAAAACTCAGGTTCTTGAGAAAGAACGTTAGAAAAAATCTTCTAACACTCCTATGCAGGTAACCACAAACGAAAAGACTGAAGCTGAAAAAGAAGAAGCTTGGAAAAACTTTTCTGATGATGACATATTACTCTCTGATGATGATTCACCAAGTCTAGAAGGAGATCAAGGATTACTTGGAGAACCCTAAAAGAAGTATGAATACTGGGTGAGATACTCCAGACCAGAGCACGCTGATGAACCTATGGAGTCTATTATGCCAACAGGATGGACGAGTGTGGTAAAAAGTCCAGAAAAAGAAGAACCTGCTGATGTGGGAGGATTCTTTGCTAGAATCGAGGATTCTGTTCAAACAATACAGAATTCTGAGGAAGAAATTCCTCTTATAGACAACTTGAAGGGAAAAAATGTTGCTGGTCCTTCAGGGATGAAAGATGTGTCTATTCCACAAGAAGTAGAAGCATTTAATGCTGAAAATCTTTCGAAGGAAGGATTTTGGATTCATACAGGTTTAATGGAAGCCCTAATCATGAAAAAATAAGATAGTATGGGTTTCCACATAAACAAAGCTACTGGGTATATCGAGCAACTGGAAAAGAAACTCAATATTCCCATAGTAAAAGAAGAATAATTTGTTAGAAGGGTGGAAGAAAAAGAAGAAATCTTGAGAAAGCTGAATCAGTATATTCCAGGTGATGTCAGATATTCAATCAGAAGCAAGATTGTCGATTCAATAGACCGGATGTACAAAGAAACTAGAGAGGTACACCCTTACATTCACTTTTCTAGTTATGGATGGCTTAATCTGCAAATTGAAGCAGAGAAAGCTGTGGAGAATCTAAGGTTCACAGATGCTAGCATAGCCAATATTCTAGAATTTGACTTGGAAGATCCATGAAGAAATGAGCTACCAAGTATTGTTAAAGGAAGCCTTGGTTATCTAAGGAAGAAGAAGGGATTAATTACTTTTTTGATAACGAGCACAATACTGGAATATGAGATGGATAGTAGAATACGATATCCATATCAGTTATGGGAAATACATCCAGTCTCTGTTCAAAAAATGGTAGAGCCCCAGAAACATGATCCTCAAACTATGAAAATGAAATGGAGGATGTACGAAAAGAGCAAAGAAATCTGTAAGGCCTTTCACATTGAAACATTCAAAGACATGCTGGAACAAAAGGTAAACAGTAACAATTATGTTATTCTGGGAAATGGAAGAGTATTTGTGTCCATGTGGTTTTTTTATGTCCAAACTACTAAAGATCCAAAGTTCACTAGAGGTAAATCCTTAGCAAGGGAGCTGTATCTACTATTAGAAAATAAAGATCCCAAATTAAGCTTCAAGAAAGAAACCTTTGAGCTATGGAAAGTAATTGCTAAAGAGAAGAAGAAAGATGATGAAGCAAGAAGAGAAGAAGCAGTAATGGCAGACATGGAAGATATGGACATACATGTAGGGTCACAGACACATGATGCATACTGAGATACATGGTGGCAGATGTCACAAGCCAAGTGAAAGCAAACAAAGATGCTTGGTCCCCTACTCTGCAGGAGGACGAGTTTCTATCAGGATAAGTGAAAATCTTATTAATGATAAGAAACTTTATCTTTATTTAAAGTAGCATGTGTGTAAAGCTGGAAAACTGAACCAGAGACACTAGCTGTATGGATGCTTTTATTTGTTTATTTTCAATTATGCAAGTGTCGATTGTATTATTGAAGCCACTTTACAGCTGTAAGATAAGCTTCAATAATTTCTCTACTTTATGTCAATTAAGTATGTGCTGGCAAACAGATTAAAGGCACCAGCAAGTTTGTATAAATACCCCCTCCAATCTTTTGATTCGGGGAGGAGAATTGTGAGCAATAAAAACCCTTGTTAAATCTATCAATCTTCTTATGTCTTCTATAGTTGAAAGCTTTATTAATAAGCTTTGTTTATTAGATCTTACCAATCTTACTCAAGTAAGAAACTTAAAAAGAGAACTAAGAGAGGCAGGAATCAGTGTGTTCGAAAGATCACTACTTAAATCACAATAGGTATTATGATTGCGGAGAAGCTGAAAGAATGTTGAGATTGATAAATCTTATTATAGGATTTTTGGATCAAATTCTCTCCGGCAATATACCTTGAAGAAAGCTTAAAGATTGATCTAAGGAGTGCACAATAAGTCCTGAAGAAAAGTTAAAGAGTAAGGCAGCTAATAGCACAGAAGAGCCTTTTAAACCCATTTATGGTGACAATCGCATCGGAAGCTTAGTGGACCCCATTCACAGAAGGTATATATCTAAATTCTTTATAAGAATTGATTTACTGTGATAAATGAAGTTAAGGATCTGAAAGAAGATCATTGAATTATGATTATAGAAGTGTTTTTCTTGCAGGAAAGTTAGAAAAATATTTATAATCATAATTGAGTTCATGAGTAGTAATTGTCCTCACCCTGAATGTTTTCATTTAGATCATGATGTAGATAATGATCCGATAATAGGACTCTTAAATTCTATTATTGATCGTCTTAATTTACTTCAAATTTCTATAGATTCCTTAAATAAACATTTGGAAAAATCTGTAGAAAATTTAAATGAATTGACTCTAAAGCAGAGTGAGTTTGAGGAATTTTTTCTCAAGAACAGAGAATATTTAGGTCTTGTCGCTAGTACTCGATATTTAAATAAATACCAAGAACTGAAAGAAATTCGAAAAAGAAATTTTTTTAAAAATACTATTTAGTATTAGAGAAATTCTTTAATTACATCAAAAGTAAAGAATAGGCCCAGTTTTTAGAATATATTTGAAAAAGGATTAAATTGTAAGAAATTATAAGTTTAGAGGCAAGTTTAGAAATCTGAAAATATAAAATTTGTCTTTTTATGGCTTAGGTGGCTTGGTCCTAAAAATTCACACTAAAATCGGAATTTTGAAAAAAAGTACCATAAAAAAGGAATTAAGTCTTTTATTTAACCCAAAAAGGTAAAAAGCCCTACCTAAACAACTATAGGTTTGAATTTTAGTTCCCAGTAATTTTAAAAATATTTATTAATTTAATATATATATATATATTATGTATATTGAAAATCCACTATCTATTTCTCTACAAACTCAACTCTTCCGCCTTGTCGGTGTTGGCTATATGATAAATGGATGCCATCAAAGCAAAGATCTATTACGTTTACGCATATATAATTGACATACATCTGAGATTTTGCCTGTGAGTCTGTCTTTTTCAATCTCATAGTTTTTTAAATGTTTTTTTGTAGTGAATATTTGACAACAATTGTCAAAGTAATGAGTCATCCATATTGCCAAAGTTCCTAACAAAAAAAGTAAAACTTTGTATTTTTAAATTCATTACAAGATACATAAATTCTACTATAAAACTATTTTTTTTTGAATTAATTCCAAAGATACATAAATGATATCAAATTGATTAATTATATAATAATTAAATTTATATTAAATAATCATTTAATCTAAAAATTTAAATTGTTAGACAAAATTTATGAATGATTTATATCTAATTCATTATAAAGGAATGGTTAGACGTCCTTTAATAATTTATATATGATAATTTATTATAATTTTCAAAATAATGTTTAGTATTTTGACTAATATTAAAATATTATTTTTTTCATTTAGATTATTTAATAATATGATTTTAATATTAATTTAATAGTCAATAATATTATAACTTAATAATACAAATATTTAAGACCGTAAACCTTTATCTTAAGTGAATTGTTGTGCAAAGAAGTAATCATTTTTTAAAATTCAAAAAATATATACAAAATATAAAATTTGAATCATAACCTTTTTCTTATTTTAATAAAATAAATGATTAACTTTTTTTGTTCTGTTTTAAGTAGACAACGAAATCATTAAAATATATTAAAATCCTTCTTTCATTCTAAAAAAGCCAAAAACACCACTATCCTACTTGCTTAGGAAATCCTTATTTTAGTTGATTTATTGCGCTCTTTATGTCTCAATAAATTAGCTGATTGTGGGACTTGGTAAACTGAACTCTTTATTAATTACCTGTCAACATACCCATCCATCCATAGGCTTTGAAAAACATGCATATATTCCGATATTTTATACTCGGATTTAAACAAATAAATTATGGAAGAAGAATTTTTCACATTCATAAGCTATTAACAAGCTATCAAAATTTGATGAGATTGGCGATATTTTTTGTTTTGTCTGGGATAAAAGACTCTGACTCTGACTCTTGACTCCTGATGAATTGACTCGTAATGTCGAAGAGGTTGAATTCAGTGCTGTGGCCAAAGTCCTTCTTCACATGATGGACTCGTTCAAAATACAATATTAAGAATTAAGAATTTGTCGTAGACTTGGTATTCTCTAGGGACAAACACAGCTGCGGCTGCAGCTCTTCATTGACTCTTTCTTGTCTAAAACTTGGAATTTAATTCACTACCATTAATGATTTTCTTAACATGAAATATTGCAATTTAAAGCGTAATGCTCTTCCTATCTTAAACTTTCCTTGATCTCGTGTTTCGTTGAACCTTCCTGGCATTAATTTATTGTGGGCGCATATAATATTATTATCAACATCTTCATGTACCAATTAATCAGCTGCCTAATCTCCTCTATCAATGCTGCGTTTGCATTACCTTTCATTTCTGGTTTTGTTAGCATATTGTTGCGACAAACCGTATCACGGAATTTTCACCACTGTTCTTCATAACAAATTTAGTTGGGAAGAAAAACAACGGTATCACTATTGATAAAGTGACAAACAGAAGGTCCTCCGGGCTTGATTTTGAGTACTTGAAAAGCAAAATGTCTGGGATTCCAGGCTGAGGTATCTGCATGGCAAATAACCACAGCTTCAGCTTTTGACCCATCATCCGCCATCAATGGAACCATGTAAACCTTGGTGGCCATAATTATGTGGCAATAGAACACTGCATATTTATACCTTTGCTTGTGACATACTATTTGCTTGTCACCCATCATTCTGATACCCTCCAAAATACTATACTTCTGTTTCTTGTATTCTTCTTCTGCCTCATTAATAACCGTAAATAGATTGTTACCAAGTCTGGCAACCACGAAATCAACCAACGACTCTAAAGAAGTAGCACAGTACTTGTCTTCTCCTCTAATGTTTGGTGCCTCACATTCTGCAATTGTCTGGTTCATGATCTGGGCTTCTTTGGATGTAGATTTGACTGAAAAGTAGTTGAGAATTTCTGGAAACTTGTCACTTGAAAAGGGTATGGATTCAGCAGCTGAACGTGGCAAGAAATTGGATACATTGATGGATTTAGTGAAAATAAGGTTCATTTTGTTACGGGGAAGAAGATCATCATGTAGAAAATATATAGTAGTGGAGACAAGGGCAGGATTGCTGTCAAATTCTTTGAGTTCTCCCCAGTATCCAACTCCATATGTATTCCTTCCTTGAGAGGTCGGCAGAAGCTGTATTTCTGGAAATTTAGTTATATTTCCTGCAACTGTTTTGGTTTGCACACCCCACACAGTGCATCAATACTTTGAATTAAGGGAAAAGTAACCAAAAAACTAGCCTCAAGTATTACTTATCTTCTCTAATTGTTTTCATGATATTTAAGAATACCTAGTTTAGAACAATAGCTGTGAAGATATAAATTTTTAGTATCGATTCAGTTCATCATATAAAATTATGAACTCACCAACAATAACATACATTTACATTGATTTTTATTAAATATTAAATATTGATTGATTAATTAATTACATTTAGAAAAAAATCAATACTTAATATGTGTATAATCCTATATAATAAACATACTTATCAAATGTAAATGTTTAAGTTGTAATGACTTGCTTTTATGAGATGAGTGAAGATGCAAGATTCAAACATGTTCCCCATTGTCAAGTAATCATTATATCTACTAACGTTAAAAAGAAGAACTAACCGGGTTGTATGAGTTCTTTAAAAGCCTCAGGCAATGAAGTGTTTGGCAGCATGGATTCCCAATACAATTCTCCGGGTAAAGAAGCGATACTTCCTTTCACAAGAAGCTGCAATGACAGCAAAATTACTTGATCACGCACGAAGCTAGAAAAATGGGCTTCTTGCCGAGAAAACATAAAGATATTACAATAACATTTCAACACTCACGCATAGCACGCCAATAACGACAGGAATCAGGACACCAAACTCCATCTCTCTTTAATGGAATTCTCCTTTTCTGTCAACCTCAGTTTAAGTTTGTGATTGAAGGTAGGTGGGTGTGTTTGGGTGTATATATATGGACATGACTTTGAAGCCAAAATTTCTGCCACAAAACCTTAATTTATTTAATTTATTTGGTTTGGACTTGGTAAAAGGAAATGTTTATTTGACACCTATCAAAATTTCTAAGATGTCATATTTGAGTATAATATGATCGAGAAATGATCATCGATGTTATAAAAAAATATGAATAAAAAGTAGTTTTTAGGTAAATAAATATATAAATGAATCAGTTTCATAAAAAAAAGATTTTGAAAGAAATAATGATTTTAAGATTATATAGAGAAAATAAAATTATAAACTTAAAAATTACATTAATAAAATAAAGAACTATATTGAAAAGATATTATATTAAATTTATCAAATTTATAAATAAATTTTGAATAGTCACATTTGATTTAAATAAATAAATATTAAAATGTGTAGTATTCAAATCAAGGATCCAATTTTCTATGCCATGTCAAAAACATTGAATTAAATTAGGTGGGAGAGAGCCCTTAATATGTTTTTTTTTAATAGAGTCCTTTATAAGATTGGCTATTTCAATTATAATATTTTCTTTTAAAATGGACAAGTTTATAGTCAATTGGTGACAAAACAAATGCTTTGTCACCAGAAAAAAAAAATCAATAAAAGCTGCTAGTGGAATTTACCATCTACTATTTTCTTGCTAATTTTTTAAAATATATTTTGGATTTAAATCATGTTTAAAATATATTTTATTATCAGAGTTATATGTAAAAATTTAAAATGAAATTTATAAAATTTTATTATTTGATTTAAAAAGTAAATAAAATTAATAGATTTATGCAATATTTTTGTAATAATTTTTTTTAAAAATATAATCCCACATCAATAAAATTTTGAAAATTCATTTTTAGGTGATAATTCGTATTCCTCAAAATAGAAAATTTAGCCAAATGAAGAAATTAATAATTCTATAGATTTTTTTTATTTTTTAATTAAATAATATATATTTTTTTAATTTTATGAAATTTACGAAGCATTTTCATTTAAATTCTCTGAAAAATCCATAAATTATTAAAGGATGTTCATTGTATGGGCTAATAAACGGATTGTGATGACTGCCATTTTAATTGAAGTCAGTTTAAGCAATTTACAGTCAAAGTTTTCTCAAAACTTTGTTCGGTATATAAATATGTATCAGATTTAAAATATAAATGTGAATAAATTTATATCTATTTTATATTAAATTTGATTAATTAATAATTAAAATTTCCACGTATTGAAATCTTTTAATTGTAAAGGATTTGATAACATATCATGAAATTATTTAATCTAAAAGAATAAATAGTTAGATGAGATACATAAATAATTATATATATATATATATATATATATATATATTAGCTATTTTTTTAATATATTTTTATATATGAGAGATTGGTATGTTAAAATATGAATATATATAGACTTACATTTATTTTATATTAAAATATATTATTTAATAATTAAAATTTTCATGAATTAAATTCTTAAAATTTTTAAATTATAATATTATATTAAAAAAAATATTTAATTTGAAAATTTAAAGGGTTAAAAAATTTACATAATTGTAAACAAATTATATGAAAAATACTAATTCTAATATATATACAATATAATATTAATATTGAAAAGTATTATTATGGGTATAAATTAGTTCAAGTATCCAATATAATTATTTATGATTATTATATTTTTTCTATTTTCCAGTAATATAATTAATTAATTAATTAAATGAAAATTTTGCATTTTAAGAAATTTCTAACTAAATTGAATAATGTGTATTTACTTTATTTCAGTTATAATATTAAATATACTAGAATTTCATAACGTGCGTTGCACGTTAGAATAAATTTTTTGACCCGTCATTTATAATAATTTTATATTTTATGTTTTTAAATTTTTTTGACCCGTCATTTGTAAGCATTATGTACTTATTTAAAATGTTATTTATACAATATTTTCATCAATTTTTTGATAAAAAATGGGAGCAAATATTATCTTGTTAAATTTGAAAAATGTATGCCTTAATATGAATTAATATAATATTAAATCATTATATCATTATTAAAATTAATAAATTGAAAATGTAAACTAATGTATAATTTAAAGATAAATACTACTCATTTTATTTGTATTTATT